>WYDF02063980.1:0-11666 GCA_009867245.2 Adranes taylori
AGACCTAATTTTATACAGTGACCAAGGTAGATGTAACTTTTGACAACTTCAATGACACTCTCTCCAATTTTGATTTCCCTTTGTTCTTCGATGTTTGTCATAATTTTCGTCTCGGACAACTTCATTTTCAGACCAATTTTTTGAGAATCTGCATTCAGCTGTAATAACATCGTTTCTAGTTGTGCCAGGTTTGGTCCGATGAGAATAATGTCGTCAGCGAAACGAAGATGATTTCAGGAATCGTCCATTTATATATCTTTATTTCTCTACATAATCTACATTGTAGTCTCCAACAGAAACATACATTCACCCTATTCATGTCCCATTTATATCCTTCAAATCCTCTCGATCTGATCCATGCAATACCTGCTTCGCCTTTCCTCACGTCCATGCAGACATTTTATTTCGGTGCAAACCTACATCTTCTGTCATATCTCTGGCCTTCCCCCCTAATTCATTCTGTTAAAATACATTCTATGATATCTCCCATTCTTCAATTTTTTACATCTTTATTGCATCTCAATATCATAGTCTCCTTTGTTACTTAAAAAAAAATACGCAGGAACATAATCCCAAAACTCCTCCTAGCTCCTACACCTTTCCCTCCAAGAAGGAATAAGCAATTTCCCTCTTACTTTATTTCATTCAATTAATTTCCTTACCTCTTTCTTTCCTCCATAATGCTTTCTGTTGTCACTACCACTTTTCTTCCTCCTCCCAAACCCACTCATATTATTCATCACACACCTTTCTTCTTCACTCCAATTTATTCCCATACATGCATTCACTCAGTTCATGTCCCATATATCCTACAAATCCTCTTGATCTCATCTATCCAATACTTGGGTCCCCTTTCCTCACGCCCACGCAAACATTCTTTTTCTGTCCATACCTACATCATATACCTACAGTATATCTGTCATATACTCTGGCATTCCCTCCTCATTCTTTATGCTAAAATACTTTCTATAATATCTCCCATTCCTCTATATTTTCCATCTTTATTGCATCTCCATATCATTCCTCCTTATCTCAACATCATTTACAGCTTCGTCCACATCACACGTTTTCTCTAACCATCTTTCCATAGCACTGTGTCTGTGTGAAGTTCTTTCACACATTTTCTTCTTCTCTGTTGTCCAATTTTTTCCATGTCTACAAATTCACTGGCAGCTGTCACTATTGACAGCTCTCAAACACATAGTAAAAACATAGCCTCGTCAAACGTCAAACTTAAGCTTAATAAGGATGGTACTATCTGCCAGCCATTGTTTACAAACAACAAACAACCGCGCCATATATACGTCATGTCGGGTACTTCTACGACTATCCTCGTATTCTATATATTTTCAATGCATATATTTTATTTTGATTATTAAATAAAAAGAAACAACTCTTGAAGAATATAACTTTAACGGTAGAATTTTCCTAAAATTTTACAAAACTCAAATTGGGAACCAATAAATTTCTTATTCCATTTTTTGTACGGTAAATTTGAAAATGCTCTTACCAGCCACACATTGTAAAAAAAGTCTGTTATAAACTTTTCCGTAATCTTTACCGTACTTTTCCGTAAGCTTATTATAACTATTTCCATTTATTTTTTCTATGTACCGGGTGTCCCATTAAAAATGCCTTTACGTCATATCTCAAAAATGCGTCTTTTACAATACGGATTTAGGGCAAAAATTTCAATGACTAAAGCTTAGTTACCACTTTTGCATTTACATCGAATATTTTTAAGCATAAGAAATTTACGTTGCACGCAATCCTTGTTACCTGTGCATCTAAATGCATGGTAGTTTACACCTATGCATTTTGGCGTACGCAGTCAAAGTCAAGATAAAAATTCATTTAAGGAATTTTATCTTACTCAACATAATTAAAAAGAAGGTATGTTGGGAGTTTTCTAGGTTATGTTTTTAATATTATTTGTTAAACATAAAATGAACAATGCTCGAAGAGCTATTTTGTTAAGTATAATTATTGGTGTTGCATATTTAATAAATCTATCACTGTTTCAAATGGAAAGTGATTTGCTGCCACTCCACGCTTTCTTCCATCTTCAGATTCTCAACAAATTCACTCGCTCTCGCATTAATTACCTCATAATCAATCACCGACCCTCCCCCTTCTCCTCTAAATGTTGTTTCTCCCATTCTGTCTCCTCTCATACAACCATTACCCACCACCAACTCCTCTATGCCCATCCATTCCATAATCTTCCTTCCCCTCGCATCCACAACTTTATCTTTTGATCACTTTCACCATCATTACTTACATATCAAAAACTCATTTCTCTCCAATTCCCGCATTCCAGTCTCCTAATATCATCAATAAGTCTACTTACTATTCCTTTTCTTTTAACCTCCTACTCATTTTTTTCATGAACTCCAAATTTTTATTCACATACACAATTACAATCATCCATTTTTTCCTATCTATTTTAATATTCCTGAAGCATACTCCTTTCCATAC
The DNA here is from genome assembly GCA_009867245.2 of Adranes taylori. Taxonomy (NCBI): domain Eukaryota; kingdom Metazoa; phylum Arthropoda; class Insecta; order Coleoptera; family Staphylinidae; genus Adranes; species Adranes taylori. The sequence goes on from WYDF02063980.1 coordinate 2,479, forward strand.
CTCATCCCTTTCACTACCTTCACTGACCCCTCTTCTCAACCCCGTAACTATTCCCCCACTTACCCCTTCTTTAGCAAATTTTCATTTTGCCTCATGTCATTTCCAATTGTTTTCATTTGGTAAATATTTTTTACCTCTTCCCACTCCTTCCCCATTTACCCACGTTTCTCACAAACCAACTACATCAAACTCTTTCACATATTGTAAAAACTTTATCTTTTATTTTAATTTTTATCCTCTGAACATTTCAGCTTAAAACTTTTATCTTCTCCCCTTTAATACCCCTATCTAAATCCTTATTCTTCCTATCCACCTCTCCTATATTACATTCATCCTCTCCATTTTACAACCATCCTCATCCTCTCCTATATTACATCCAGTATTATCTACACCTGTTCATTATTATCTGCACCGGTATGAGAAGAAGAAGACGAAAGTATGAGAAGGAGACGAATTGAAAGTATGAGAAGACGAAGAAGGAGCACTTTCGAAATTGGCTCTTGTATTGCCTCGAAATCAGCATATACAACGAAAGGGACTTTTATCTTGTTTTTATGGTCTGAGAACTCCAATACGTTCCCTGGGCGTTCAAACCCATTACGTAATTTGATCGTATCAATTGTAGGTAAAATGCATTTTATGTGATTGCAATCGAATTTCTGATGAACAGTAAACTTCTCCTTAGAAGTGAAGAAAGTAAACAACCATAATAAATATATTTTGCATGTTGACCGGATGGAATTTGTTTGCTTAATAACCGGGACATGTTTGTGATGAGAACATAATGGGATTAAGAATTGTAATCTCATAAAAGTAAATTAACGTATCGATCAAGTTTAAGACAAGAATAATGCTGAGGGCCAACAATATTATATTCCTTTTTCTTTTTTTTCGACCCTCTTCTAATCCATAAATATTTATACTAATGTCGTTCAATTCCTCAAATTTCAATTCCGCAAAACAAGCTTCATCATTGGAAACGATATATTATCCAACTTCAATACTGCCGAATAATGTGACCGTTCATTTTCTCTTCGGTTAGGGCTGGATGAATAGGAGCAACTAGCGACCATGCAAAACAAGCTTCATCTTCATTTTTAATATTAATCGTAGCTTTCTTGTTTTGAATAGACGACGGCAGCTCCAAATGTGAAGATCCGCCAATCGGTTGGTATTTATTTATATTGACATCAAGATATTCAACGCCAACTAACGTCCAACCGCTATCACGTTCTTGATATTCCTCAGCCTTTCTTTTAATTATAGAGCATAACTTAGCATAAACTGCGCTCAAATCCGTATCGGGATCGATAATTTCAAACTTCGTATTGACAGATCGCAATTCTGGTGTAAGATCTTCTGCTTCAGTAACATCAGGCTGCATATACATACCGAAAAATTCAATATTTGACTTTACTCCACCACCATTCACATTATTCTTCCATAAACCAATAACAGTTTCCTTCATCGAAGCCAAAAAGGTCAGGGTAGATGGATCCATTTCAGGTATCGATGGTAGCCTTCATCAGTACCCTCTGCTTTCAGTACATCATTGTCATCAATTAAAGATAACCAACGACTCAGCGTACTTCACCGCCTAGCTTGTTTAAATTAATTTGAACATTTTCTATATATTGTATACAGTGCGTCATTACAGAGGTCTATGAACGTAGATGACAATTGAGAAATTAATATCTTAAGTGAGACTAACTATTATAAAAATAGTGCATGCCACGTAAAATGTTATTTCGTCAATTGCCATCTATGTTCATAGATCACTGTAATTATGCGTTGTGTACATTATATAGAGAATTTTGAAATTAGATTAAACAATCCGGATGGTAAAGTACGCAAAGTCTTGGTTTTCATTTACTGATGACAATGATGTGAGAGCAGAGGATACTGATGAAGACTACCACAGTTGCGATAAATGGATCCATCTACACTGTCCCGCATTTTTAAGCTACTTGGGTGTTTCATATCTTCAAGATGCAGTTTTCGAAATAATTAGCTAATCTAATTAATACTTTTTTAGACTCAGCAATTTCCAAAACGCTCCGATTCAGTATTTCAGAACCTAACATTTTTTATGAAACATATCTTTCGTACACATAAATCTATTTATCGCTGGCCGCTATCAGGGTATATCGCTGGTCGCGGCAAAACCGTGGCAATTAGTCCATGTCCCTGGCAATTAGGCCATGTCATTGACCGCGACAAAGCTGCGACAATTGGACCATGTGTCGCTGGCCGCGGAATAGCCGCGGCAATTAAGCCATGCCCAGCAGAGCTGTCAGTACCGTAGGAAAATATGAGGACCGGATTGGACAAAACAATGTTTGCCGGGTCCGCTAGTAGAAATGATAAATTTCAAATGTCAGATATTTAAATTTATGAGAAATATCCGCACGATATTACGAGTAATCAATATCTGCTCTTTAATATGTTGCAGTATTATAACATTGTAGTATATAAAATTACAATTCATATAATTTTTGTAATGATTTATAGTTAACCATTATTTATTATATAATTATTGCGAAGAAATCAATAAATTATAGTCATCAGCTATGAATGTTATAAGAAGTTTCTATTTGTTTCCAAACAATTAGATTTTTAGATTATAGCAACATTGATTAAATGAATTCCTTTTCTCGAGTATTATATTTAATGGATTGGTAAATTGTATAATGTAATACTCCGTTATTTTAAAAATATCTGCATATTTAGAAGGTAATCAGCTATATGTTACACCAAAAAATGTTTTTCTATATGCGACAGAAAAAAGAAATTTACATTCAACTTCTTAGAAATCCTTTCAATTACTTTAAAATTATAGATTACAAGTACACAAATCAATTTCGGTGAGGTGACAAGAGCGGTTTGACGGAAATCTAACCTAAATAAGAAAATGCAAGATTTTTGTTTTTTTTTTCAATTTATTTCTCTACATAGACCCCTTTTAAGGCAATACACTTTGCAAGACGACTCTTTTCCATCTTCTTTATCCCTTCCGAAAAGTAAGTTTACCCGAGCTCTTCGAAATAATGGGAAGTTTCGGTCATCACTTCATCGTTTGTTGTAAAACGACATCTTCCGAGTCATTATTTTAGGTTTGGAAACAGGAAGAAAGGGCCTAGATCTAGTGAATACGGTGGGTCATCGATCAATTCGTAGCCTAATTGGTTCAATTTTGCCTGCATGACGGCCGCTCTATGAGCGAGTGCGTTATCTTGATAGAAGAGATCTTTATCATGATAGAAGATTTTACTCTTTGTCAAGTAATTAATAAGAATAATGCCTTTCGTATCCCAAAAAGAGTCGCCATCACCTTACCGGCCGATCGGTTTGTCTTCTTCGGTGGGCCTTCATCGCGGTGGTCCTTTTTCTACACTGTTTTGATAGCTCCTTCATCTCCACCGTGTAGTAATGGACCCACGTTTCATCAACCATGACGTATCGATGAAAAACATCATTCGGATCTCTTCGCCAAAAGCTTCTCCGAATCCATCACACGTGTTTGTTTTTGGTCGATAATGAGTAAACGCTGCACCCATCGCGCGGATATGCTTTTCATATCCAAATATTTGTGTATGACTGCGTGTACACGCTCAGTTGATATGTTCTCAGCCTCTACTAGATTCGATGGGTTGTTATAATCATACCATGGATTTTGTTAACGATTTCTGGTGTAATGATGGTATTTGAGGGCTCTGGGCGGTCATCATCAAAAACACGACCACGTACAAATTCAGCTTCCCAAAATTTAACTATTGCTAGCGACAGTGCAGACACGCCATAAACTATATCCAGTTCGGCTTTGATTTCTGCATTGTTTATCCCTTTCTTTTGAAGAATCTTAATCACTGAACGATTTTGTATTTTTTCGTTGACGCGTAACGCCATCTATCGAAGACTAGATTTATGTCAAACCACCCTCGTACAGTAATATTGTCGAATAGCAAGTTTATCAATGACAGCAATATATTAAATACAAATGCGTGTAGTACAAAACACTCCCATGAATGGGGTATAGGTATGGGTGGGGTAGAAAATAGTGAAATAAATCAATACGAGAGAAAACCAGGTAACACTGGGGTATGCGAAGCAAAGCTGGGTATACATGAACACCTATAAGAGGGAATAAAAGGGCGGCAGAGTAGGATGTATAAATATCACCTGTTTATTTAATATATATTTGGCTGATTTAGAGCAGGTGCTTAAAAAAGGGTAAAGTGGAGAGGTTGTATGAGGAAAAGATTAAGTGTGTTCATTAAGTTGTGCGAACGATGCAGTGACCGGGGGAGGGAGGGATGGGCGCTGGGCGACCGCAAGACTTAGTATTTTCTGGATTTTTAAATTATATATGTATTTGTTCAAACTATAATCAATTTCTCCAACTATAATCTATTAATCTATTTCTCCAAGTAACAAATATAATGCATTTCGGCAAACTATATTCAGAAAAACAATTTAAAATATATTTCAGAAATAGCAAACAGGATAGGTGAGAGAAGCCGCGAAAACAGTTTAAGAAATTAAGGGGCCTGCGATCATTAAAAAGTTAGGAACCACTGCAATACAGATGGTAGACAAATAAAAGAGAGGAAATAAAAGAGAGGAAATCGTTGAAAGTAAGGAATTCTTGAAAATGCACAAATATATGAAGCGGAGAGGTGTGGTAATAAATGTGAGGTAGACAGACAAGCGTGATGGTTTATAAAAAAGGGAAAGAAGGAAAACTATGAAAATGTGTTTAGGTTAAAGGAAAAAAAAAGCGAGAATAAATGTGGTCACTAAGTTATGCGAACGAAATGCAAGAGAGGGAAAAAAGGAATTGTTGAACGTGTACAAACATATGAAGCGGGGAGGTTTCGTGATGAATATAATGAAGACAAATATGATGGTTTGCAAAAAGGAACAAAGAGAGAACAATAAAGATGTATGTAGACTGAAGGGGAAAAGAATACAGAGTGTAAAAGATACAAATATGCATTTAGAATACCACCTGAATAAGGGCAGAAGGAAATAAGAAAAGAAGGAAGTATATGTAGATGGTAATAATTAAAGCAAAAGTGACAGCAGAAGAAATAAGGAGCGTGTGGAAAAATATTTGGTGCATCGGTAAAAAGGAGGTTGAAGAATATGGAGCTATAGTGAGAATTATAATGATGTACGGAGCGAAGGTGTGGACGGTAAAAATGACGCTGCACGGTAGATGAAAAAATATTACAGAAAGAAAGGTATACTCCGAATGAGATAATAATGGAGCAGCTAAATGGTGAATGCAGTATATATACTGGAGAAGGATGAAGATAAGATGGAGAAAAAGTCAGTGGAGTAGAGACAAGAAAAGTGAATATGCAAGAATTGAAAGGCCATTAAAAAATGATTTGTACAAATTAATGATGAATCAAATGGTGTGAGAAAAATAGTAAAAATAGTTCCCATTCGAGTCAGGATGGATAATAAATAAATTGAAGGAGATTTTTGAGGGGGAAGTGTAACAAGAGGGAGGGATGAAGGAAAAAAGTAGGAATGGGGAGGAGGTAAAACAGGAAGGTTTAAAGAGTAAATGAATGGGAAAGAATGAAAGAAATTATGATTGCAATAAAAAGCGGCATTAAGGGAAATAACGAAGGAGGTGGAAAAAAGGAAGAAAATAGAGAGTGCATGCGATGAGGAATGAGAAAGACCTAAGAAAGAGATAAGGGATGTTTTAATAATGATGAGAAATGGAGAGAAGACATGCGAGGAGTACATGCAAACAAAAGAGGTTTGGAGGGAGCAGAAGAAGAGAGGTATAAAAAAGAAGAGGAAGAAGAAAGGTATGTAATTAATAACTTGAAAAATGAAGGTAAAGTATGTAAATACTTTAGAGATAAGTGGAAGATGTAATATTAAAAATGATATAAAGATAGACTGGGAAGCAAGTGTAGAAAGAGTTTGTGTGATAATAGGGATACGAATGTAGGTGCGAATATGAGAAAGGAAGGGCGGATTATGGGGAGATTTCAGTAGCTGAAGGAAAAGAAGAGATAAGTTGAATAAAGAAGGGAAGTGCAGTAGGCTCTGATGGGATTCCAGTAGATATCTGGAAAGAATTAGGGCTGAAAGCGTTGACTAAGGGTATGAATGATATATGGAAAGCAAAAGTAGGAACGTCTGTAGATTGGAAGGAGGGGGAAAATTGTGCCAGTGTACAAGAGAGGGTAGAATGGATATGACAAGCTGCAGACTGGTGACAATTATTAATAGAATATAAATGATGTTTGAAAGATAGTGAATAAAAAATTGGACAAGGAAATAAAGAAGAAAGAGGTGTTGTCGACGATGCAGTTATTAGTTGACCTACATAACCGCCCTGCATTATTATTTTTTTTTTCGCTTTGTAGCGTGCACCTACAAAGAATCTCAACTTCAGCACCTTTAAAAAGACTACGTCATACACGAGATTCTTCTTTGGGCAGATGTCACGTAAAGACTTTCTAAACAATAGAGTAAGTCCTCACGTCATTGTCGGGTCGTGTGACTGAAGGATTACGACCTTTTGCATCTGACTTGCTAATTCTTCAGCTTTGGTCTCGCAAATCGGCATGGTCTTAATATAGTTTATTAAGGAGGATCTGGCGCCTCCCATGACTCCAATGATGAGAACTACCAATTTGACTGAATGGCGTGGATATTGTATTCTTAGCTCGCATTGGATATTTAGCCACTTTTTCTCGTTCCTTAATTTCAATATTTTTATCAGCGGGGCTAGAAAATTCTATAAGGAACATCTCCCGCTTAGTGGAATCTAATAAGACAATAATCAAGTTTATTTGCGGCTATTTGATGGGCTGTAGAAAAACCGTAGTTCCAAAAGATTTTAACGGCGTCATTTTCAAATGTGTCTCAATATCCTCAACGGCGTAGGGTGCAACTGGGTCTTTGTCTATACCGTAGGAATGTCGCAAATGAAAATATAACACTTATAAAGGCGGCATTTTGGCGCTGGATGTATTTTGTACCAGCATACACCTAGCATGCGGAAAGAGTATGAATTAGCGTGTTTACGACACCATCTTGGCATGCAAAAATAAATCCCTCAGTTTCAGATCGCAGGGCAGCAGATCTGAAATAACCGAATGTTAAATGTGGTGATAGCTCCAACTCGGCAATGACGTTATAAAATTGGCCATGGATAGATTTATCCCGATGGAGTTCTTTGAATATTGCCAATTCTGATTTTCGAACTACCTTTTTGTCAGCCTCAATATCTAACTCGATCACGTTCATTGCTTCACCACCAATGGCCCGAATATCTGTTGAGAACGATAGTCCAAGCGATTCGGACGCATTTCTTGCAGCCTTATATAGAAATGACCAAACAGCCGCTAATTCGTGTTCGTGCACAAATTTCATAAGAGGATCATCTAGGTTGTTGATAACCCTGTTAGCCATTCCTATTACCATACGGCCATGCAACTCAATACTCAAAAGACCTCGGCCACCTTCATTTCCCGGAAGGTAAATACGAGGCACGGAAGACCTAGTATGGATGTTGCGACTTAGATGCATTAGTTTCCTTGCAGATAGGTCAAGGATTTTCAGCTCGTCTTGCCGCCATTTTATAATACCAAAACTATATAATAATATCGAAACAGCAAGCATATTTGTGGCGACAACTTTATTGGATCCGCTTAATTCGGAGCGCCCAATTTCATTAATGGTGTTTTTGTACTTGCTGCTGAGAGTTTCTTTGACGTTGACTGTAACATGAATATGACTTTCACTCATAACAAGATACAGGTATCTGTCATAAACCTTAAGGTGTAAGCAGGTTGATCCGTCGGCAAACTGAATATCTGCCCTTTCTACATCCGGTCTTCCTTTTCTGAGATGGACCACTGCACATTTGTCATACCATGACATACCAATGACCTTAAAGTACATGGTGACTATGTTTAAGGAGTTGGCAAACTTTTCCACATGGGTACCCGTTCAAGCGACGTAAAGCTACGGATTGAATAAGTAGTGAAATGCAAAACAACGAAGGGCTTTGGGAGACGCCTTGGAAAATTCCCCTTTGGTAACGGACTGTGTTCGTTACATCGCTTTTCTTGTCAGCTTTAATGACGAAGCGAGTTGACCATTGCGACATGAGTGTTTGCGTGCAATTTACTAATCTGTTGTGAACTTTTAGGCTCTCCAGTAGTTTGATAACCAAACTATGTAGAGTTGTGTCAAATGCCTTCTTGTAAGCGATCCATGCCCTGGACAGGTTGCGCTTATATTGTATTGCGACTTGAATGACGCAACGATCAATTAAAGAGTTTCTTTGCAACCAGCCAAGCCTCCCTTAGATCCACGTTGTTCGTAGTAACGCCGCCAAACAGGTTGTATGGCATTTAGTATTCTTTCAGTTAAGATGCCAGTAAATATCTTATAGCAAGTGTTTAGGCAAGTTATGAGCCTATAATTTTTTGGATCAGATAATGGTCCTCTTTTGTAAAGCAATACCGTCGGCCCTTCTGTAAGCCACGGTGGAATAGGTTTTTCTCCATTGAGATATGACGTGAATTCTCTGGCCAGATGTACGTTCATGCAAGTAATCTTTTTCCACCAAAAATTCGTAATAGTGTCTGCACCAGGCGCGGCCAAGTTTGTTTTGCCTTTCAAAGGTTTCTGTATCTCATCAACTATTATAGGCCGACAAGTATTCTCATTTTGGGCGTACACAAAAGGAATTATACAACGTCATCGTCGGAGTCCCTACATGACATGGTACCTTGTGTTCATATAGGTCTCTCCAGAAAGCTTCAACCTCTTGGGCAGGAGGTGGGCTTACCGGATGTCCCATCTCGTGTTTCTGAAATAGATTGGAGGGATTGTGACGAAAGGTAAAGTTGTCACTAATGAATTTTATTTTTCGACAGTTTCTTTTTGACTTGCAATTGCACACGAAGTTGGTCAATGTCAATGTGCGTTTGTTTAATAGTTACTAAAATAACGTTATTGAGTGTGTGTTGTGCAGACCGGATCTTTTTTATGATCTTTCGAATTTTTGGAGTGTATTTTCTCCCACCAGTTATATAATCCACAACACGTCTTGAAATCTTCTGTTGATTTGTTTTAATTTGTCCCTCCAGCTTCTTCCTCTTATTAAGCAATTTCTGCAAATTTGGGCCACTTTGACGCTTCCC
>WYDF02063990.1:0-11666 GCA_009867245.2 Adranes taylori
ACTTTGAGTTACACCCATTTAACTCCCAGCTTAAAATGCTACAATGACATGAATAACTTAATATTCATTTATTCAGAACCCATCACTTTAGGTGTATGGTTTAAATCATAATATGAAATAAACAGTGCAAAATATTTACATATGAAAATTTTGCCATAAATGTATGATTGAATGAGAAGTTTCATAGCATTTGAAATGTTACACAACGTTTAAGAATATAAGCCACTACTTGTATTCTTTGGTGTGAGTGTATATTGACGGGATGACTGCAAAATTACAAAGACGATTGGCGCCATGTGTTATAATCAATAAGAATTTACTAAGTATAAATAGATAGATATTTTATTGGTGCCGTCACAAAAAGTGTTACACAAGTCGGTTAATAAATTGGTTAATGTATTTTGTGGAGTACTTCTGATGCAGTGATGCAGCTTAGCGACGACACCACTGGTATCAAATTTACAATTAGACAAGTGCAATTTTAAACTCCTAAATATTTTTTAATGCTTAATAAAACAATTTTGTTTTGTTTTGTCTTACTACATTACCAAAATTCTATCGCTTTTAACTTCTGAGCGTGGCTAGAATTCTGGCTTGGAAACTGCTGTTCGGTCCAGACAAACATGTTTAATTGTTTTTGTTTTGGTAATTATAGATAGCTATATTTTAGTTGCTGCTTGTCTATGCATAACAATTCTGTTTTAACAGATGGCGCTTTCAGTTTTTGAATCATTAATATCATGGCCAGTCATTTGTACTCATCGGTACAAATTATTAATATAAGGACATATTAATGTTAACATTTAAAATGAATTAGGACTATTAAGATTTTCAAATCTATATCGTATTTATAAATACATTGTTCGAAAATCATTCAAATATTTTTTTTATGCATTTTGAATAATTAAATTAGGAAGTACTTAATATTAAATTAATTATTTTTAGAAATTGATTAAACTTATTTCTAACGAATCTAAGATCACAATTCGAGTTTTTTTTAATGAAATAAGTTTTTAAAAATCATTAAGTACAACATATCGTCGGTTTAGAAGTAAAAGTCATTAAATTCTTTCATGTAAATGTTAGGCAAATGACGATTATAGTATGAACTGTTGGATAAAAAAGGAAAGTCTGTAATTTATCAGAATGTTCCTTAAAATCAAAATACTACTAGTCACTAAACATAAATAGTCATCAGGTGAAACATTTTTCATATCATCAGTAAAATTGGATTTTCGTACATAATAAATTTCTCCTTTGGCTATGTGCTCAATATCTACACTTAGTGAAAAAATTAAATAATTAAAAGTATTTTATTCTACAAAAAAGTAAAAATAAATTGTTTTCTAACAAGTATTGAACAAATTAAGAAAAGATCACATAAGAATAAAGTTAATTAATCTTTCCACAGGTGCTAGTTCTTCATATTCATCAGATTTAGAAGGTAAAGTTCTATATCAAGCTACTTCTTCATGTATTATACCCAAATCGCAGAGTTTAATCAAGTCTTTCTTAGTCTTCTCAGTAATCGGCAGCTGTTAAAAATAACATGGTTGGATAACATGCGCTTTTTGTCGGCTCCCAGCTTTGCGTTCAATGTTTGTTAGTTTAAAGTCAGAACTGAAATTATATTTATAGAAAATGTAATCGGGATTCTTTTTTTCGTATTTTGAACATGTAATTATTAACCATTATACCTTATTGTCTTCTTAGTCCATATTTTTATTCTTAATCAATTTAGATGCAAGTTCTTGAAAATCCATAAAATCTTTAAATTTCAATTCAAATTGTATGTAGGGGGTTTTCTATATTCTAGTTTTTGACTTTTCATTTTCAAAGATTTCTTTCCAATCATTCATTAAAAATACTGACTGTTCTTTTTTTTCCTTTTCTATCGCAGAATGCATTCCATACATAGTGTCCTAACTCAAAATATTTGTTTTATAATTTCAATTGTTTGATGATTTTGAACACAGTGTATTATTGCTGCTACCACATTATGATTTCGGTTTTGGTCTCCACAAGTATCCGAAAACATGGTTATATATGTGTTATATTTCTAGGAATACCATCTATCTACTTTTAAAGGGCACTTGCGATTTAATTTGATCCTCTTTTACCATTAATTTCGTTCCAGCAGAAACAATATCAGTTGTTTTCTTTGCCTCCTTCATAAATTGTAAAATTATACACGCATAATTTTCTGCTATAATACAACTGTCCTATATCTGATGATGATATTTATAGAACACTTTACAGGTCAAAAGTAATTGTCTGAAAATGTGGGTCAATGTTGGCTCTTATTTTATTTCTTTCTTTTGCTTCATAGAATTCTGTTTTTCTAGCTATATGTTCTGCTTAATTTTTGTTGAAATGTTCATCGTCTTTTACAAATTCACATTTTGTAAAAAAAAACACTACATTAATCTTTTTAGGAGTGAAAAAGGAAAGATTGTATTGTGTGCAAAAAATTTCTATATGTGTGACATTTTACAAGCGAAACATTGTTTTCCTTAGAGAAAACTAAATATAGTGCATACGTCCTCAGAATACTTAATTGTGGATCCAAGTATTGTCTGCTGCTAGTTTTCCTTGCATAATAAGGGAGCATGCGGGGAAAGTTTTTTTTTAGAAATCTATATTTTCCTTGCTAGTAGAGTTTCCTAGAATTTTGTGCCCTCTGTTATCTGAACCCGCGAAAGTACCATGTTCATTTATTTTTAACAAAGCTGTATTGATTGGGCCAATGGATATATAAAGTTTTTCAAAAAAAATTGCGCAAACACGAAAATTTCCGTCGGAGTTTTTATAAAAATATTGTTTTGCAGTGTCACTTTGTTTCTTGGCATTCACTCGACGCCGTTTAGGTAGTTCTGTTTTTACGTGTTAAAGAATATAATCTTTTTGGCGGATGTAATCTTTAAGTTGCTAATATGCCTTTCAAATTTAATGTGATCTCCTTCGCAAAGTACATTTGAATCGACAATTTCTACAGTCGATTGGCTTTGGCGCTTTAGCAGGTTACAGTCCTGTCTTTGTTAAATATGGCTTACTCTCAGATCGAACTTGTTTTGCCTTATTTGCATTCCACTGATCAGCAGTAATTTTTTTCCAAAGAACTTGCACCGGGTTTCTAATTTCAGAAACTGTTTGATTCACTTTATTGTCACTAGATTTATTGTCGAACATTGTGTATTCGGGATCACCATCGCTATCATAATCATCAGAACTTAATTCATAATCGACCACTGATTTAGAATAGAAGTCATTCCTATGCTACTCACTCACAATACCGTTTTGAAGATCCTAGGAAACAAAGATTGAATTGCGTGAGTTTCTACGTAATTTTTTTCTTATAATATTACAAATAAAAATTATTAATTTATAGATTAGACTAACACCTGAGCTAATCCGCAGAAAAAATTATGGATTATTTTAGTACCTAAGCTAAACCACAGAAAGACATGTTATTGTATTACCTTAACAATAATCCATATAATAAAATTATAAATGCAGTATTTTCTTCACTGTTTTAGGTGTCAGTATTTGAAGTCCTTTTCCAGAGTGTACGGTCGTTTGAAAAATAAAAACGTTATTTTTTATGTTTTCGGAGGGAGGCCCTTCCTTTTTGATAAGTTTTTTGTAGCTGAAAAAATTTTGAATCAATAATGTATTAATCATAAAATGTGTAAAATATTTTATATCGTTAAAATATTCGATTCATAAAAATCAGTCACAATTATTAAAAGCAGTTTATTTCTTATATACATTAAACTTTTGGAGAAAGAGGTACTAAGTAACTAATTAGGTTTTTATTTTTAATAAACGACCTTCCACTCAAGAATACAACCTTAGATACTAAAAACTATATAGCTATTTAAAATAGAACTGTTTGTTTCTACATCGAGTAAAATGAATAAAAACTTTATTTAACTGATTTTTTATATATTTTAAAGAAAATTATTGTCTAAACTTACCTTTGAATTTTTGCACAATTCCAATATACTTTTAGTTCTTGACATTATAAATTTAAAAAAAACACTTTTGCTTTATAAAATGAAATTTACTTCTGAATAAGTCAAATTTTCTACTTCTATAAGCATATAGTAGTTTTTCATGTAAAGAATATCAAAAATGAGTTACGTATAAGTTTTACTTAATGACTTATACCTCTAAACCGACGATATTTTAATATTAATCGTATAATCAAAAATTAACTTTATACTAAGGAATTAAACGAATTTTTTATAATTATATAACTACAAAGTAGAAACAAAAAGACTGGAATCTTCCTTTATTTATACATACATTTAACTAATTTCGGTTGACAACAATATAATCTTCCATAAAGAAAATGAGACTTTTGATATAGCAATTGTTGCTCAGGTGCTTCCGTCATTTTAATTAGACTTTTAATTTTCTTTTTCGGAGAGATCATCTTCAATTTTACCTAAACGAAAATACGAAATTATTAAATGAAGACGAAAGTATTATTGAAATTGATATGACTGCCTTGTAAGCAACTATTGAAACAGTATTTCTTAATGTTTCTTATACAATTAATTGCTTTTTCTACGCTTGTATTTATTATTTCATTCTTATATTAGTTTTGTTCGATGTTTATATATAAAACATATAAATATAAATAGTAATAATGTATACTCTCTCTATAAACAGGAACTAAAGGCAATTATTTGTCAACTCTGAATTATTATTTATCTGATTCTTACATAAAACATATATATCTCCATTAAAAATGAGATATGTTTTATGTAAGTATTGAAATCGCCGTAATTTATAGAGACACGAGTTCATTCATGAATCAATGAATTTTCAATTGGATTTAGGATTCTAAATCATATTCAAGACAGCATTTAAGAAGTATTGATAAATCTAATGAATCATATTGTCTAGTGAATTGTAATTAATAACAATTATTGTTTCTTGCCATCTGTAGTTTGATCAACGATTACCTGGATTTCAACTTAACTAGAAGAGTAGATTAAAACATTGATGTAAATTTGATTAAATGTGTCGCCCTGGTCTACAAAACATCTCAATAGTTGTTACAACTTCTTCTGCGGACGGAGACGGAGGTATCTTCAGATTCAGAAGTGAGTATTAATACACTTCTCATGGAGGTAGATACGGTGAATAAGGAACATGAGACACTAATTCACAATCGGCCCTGTGAGTAGACGTTTGGTCTTTAGGAATGAAATCCACAATCAAAGATTCCTTCAAGTTCCAAAACAAAAAACGTACGCGGTCACTTTGTAAGCATTCCGCACGACTATTGCTTTCTAAGAGGTGGAGAGTTTTTATGGCTTCATTGATTGGAGTGCTGTTTTGACTTAGACTGTTAGTAGTGACGGCAGTACTAAGTCTGTAAAAATATTTATAGATCAGTCTTATAAGGGACCAACACGTTTCAGTAGATACTTTGAACATTCTAATTCATTGAAAAAATTTTATACTCGTTCATAAACCATACCTGGTTTATAATTTTTTGAGTGGACTATTTTTCAAAGTTTTATTAGTTTATATTTGAAAACCATATTGTAATTTAAATCGATGTTTTCTTGCGTTGTTGTAGTCCCAAACTTTCCACTAACAGCTTTATTTTTAGTGCTTTCTCCACCAGTTTTGAATTGGCAAATCGTTCTGTATGCTTTCTATAGTATTTATCATGTTTCATAAAATTTGCTTTGTTATTCAATCCTTTTTCTGTAGCTATTTGAAAGCTATGAGTACGAAAATTTCCTATATTTTTTAATAATTATAGAATTAATAAAATCAGTAACGTTTGTTAACAATATGATGCAGGGATTTATTGTTCTACATACCCTATCTCCTATATTACATACTTCAAATATACTTCAGTTCCTGTTTATTAATAAATAAAATCTCAAAGCAATGTGATTGGTACTTAGATTGATGAAAATGATAATGTAAAGTTGATATGTCAGTGCCTATAAAACGCAAGTGGAATTAAAAAAAATATAATAAACGCTTACTCTAACGAATATCGATTTTGTAGGTAAATAGTTTATAGCTTTTATAATTACGTAGTTAATAGTATAGTTTTTGTAAATGCTAGTCGTTAGAGTCCTCATTTTTATATGAAAAAAAGAAATGAGATTAGAAATACCGATAGATTTCTTGCTTGCAACGTGATAACGCCTCTTCAAAATAATAAAGTAAGACAATATTTGTATTCAATTACTACGTGGAGACAGATTAATAAACATTGCGTTCTATTTTTGTGAAATAAATTTCCCAATTATTTTACAGGTTTTACCTTTCCTACCATCACAAACTTATTTTAGAATTACACACCGTTACCTTATTAATTCATTTCAATTTATTTTAATTTATCGCAATAAATAAACTTGTTGCCTAATCAATTTCATTTATGTATTCAAAGAATTCAAACTTAAAACAATTATTTAATTACTAACAAACACTGTATCCTGCCCCATCTCTAACTATGCCCCATATCTAACTTCCGATACTTTTTAATTTATTCCTGATTTAATTCGAAATAAATTATAATTTAATTCATGATCTTATTTTTAAAACGCTGATTGGCAAGGATTTGTTCGATCCCAGCAGATTTTTAACCCTTCATCTAATTGCTTGGGTATGATTTCTACTACATTGCATCGCTAATATTACAATTTATATTGCAACACTTAAATTTGAGAGTAAATTTATTAAAGACTACCGAACTAATAGTTAGTTTGCAGTATGTTACGATCAGACGATCTAACTATTCTATGGTTACTGGAGCGAGTACAATGCAGTAAATGAACGACACTTTTATTAAATGATTAATAGAATCTGGACACAATAGTCACAAAGTACAATTTTTATTTAATAATGAGATTTGTATAAAATCGCATTTTGAAACAGAACATATAACATTGTATAAATACTTAGTTAACGTAGTAAGAATTTGGTACAGATAACTAAACTTGCGAAGTGGAAAGTCGAGTTGGATTATCCTGGGACGCCATACGTCCTTAAATAAATACCGTATCCTGGCATGTTTGAAGCAAAACGTTTTCGATCAGTGCATTCGGCTAGTATTGACTTATGGTGCAGAAACACTCACAGTGTTAACGATGGCCATTAGCAAAATAAGAGTAACCCAACGAGATATTGAAAGAGCCATATTAACTGAATCCGAATGATGAGATACGTAGAAGTAGCGAATGCGATTGAAAGGCTGACCTCTCTAAAGTGAAACTGATCAAAAATGCAGGATGGTAGGTGGCTTAAGAATTAATTTCCTGAAACAATTTGAGATTATCATCAAAAATTAAAACTGTTGATTTTGTATAAAATTTTGTTCTATATTCAAATTAAACAATTATGGTCAGTTGTAGCTTCCTTATGAAATTCCTATCTAAATTGAGTTGGATCTAAAGTTTTACCACTTGTAAAAATATTTGATGATAGCTTGGAAAATTAGTTTAAGCTAATTTTTTCCAATTCAGTAGAGCATCTCATGGTTGATTATCTGAAAGGCCTTGGTGAAGTCATGTAAGTAGTGGCATTCTTCAACACTTTTTCAAGTGCTTTGTTTAAGAATATTTAATATATGTATATTAATACATTACTAACTGTATCTAATTTCTTTGGCTCCATCAAGGATTTTGGGTATTTCCTACAAATGATGTAAAATTTGAAAGATATTTCAGTTGTGATATAGAGAGGCAAATTGTGCTGTTAAGATGTATGCAGACGAAAGCAAATAGTAAACGCATATTCTGTAATGAAATAGCTTAGAATGTACTGCAGCGCATCAACTTCTATACCGTTCAACTGATCGCCATGAAAATTGATATATAGGTATTTGAGTACGAAGAATATTTTCAACGGGAAAACTTTTTTTTTTGGTTGTTGCAACGGGAGAAATGAAAAAACAACGGGTTACAACAGGAAATACAACGGGTTTCTGTTTTGATTCCACCGGGACACGGAGAGAATGGTATCGGGAGCCACGAGACCCACCGTGGATCACACCGGGACTCACGGAAATGCGGACAGCAGAGTTGTCCCTGTCGGAGCTGCGGCAATGAAAACAGCAGAGCTAGTCGTGCCAGAGACGCTGAATGCGAACAGCAGAGTTAGCAGCGCCGGAGTCGCGGCAATGTGGACAAATGGGGGACTAGTTGTGGGTAAAACAACGTTTGTCGGATCCGCTAGTATATTGTAAAAGTTAAACCTATCCAAAGATTTTTAATTGTTTCTTATCAATCCTATGAGATATAGACCCAAAACTAACAATATTACTTAATGTGGAAAATTTACTAAATAATAAAAGGAAAATGTACTTCACAAAATCTACGCACTGAGAGATTTTGAAATGAGGACTCAAACGTTAAAAACTAATTATTACTAAGACAGGGTTGTCAGTTTTATAGAAATATTGTAGATGAGAATTATAGTCACAGGTACAACTATTTATTAATTTACTGAAGTATGATAAAATAAATAATAGCTTTGTTCGCGGGTTACTTGTCGAACCAATTCAGACAAGTACCGAATTAATTTAGAATTATGTTATACGCATGTGCGGTTCAGTTATAGTTCAAGACATTTTTACCGCGAACAGTTCATGTTTGATTTATCAACTTTTAATCTTACTTTGTCTGCTATGCTGGACTTACTGGTTATTAAAATTAACCTTTTCTTAATTTTTAGAAGTATTGACAGATTTTGAAACTGTACTTTTCAATCAGTCATGTAATTCGTATAATACACAAAGTTCATAACTAAACATATACTTAGAGAAATTTGCCGCTACTTACAATTGTATGATAAGAATTCGGGAGTTCTATGGAAATCCTTAGAATCTGCAGAACTAATTCTGAATTGAATTAATAATGAACCTCGAAATGATAATTAAGAATTTTCTGGATCGCGAACTTGTCCACACACTGCGCATGCTTACAGTACCTGAACGGGTTCGGAATTGTAACCACCAACAAAGCTAATATAAGCATAACAATTCATAATATAGACATGTATGTTAAGGTCTAAAAAATTATTGATATATTTTTATTACAAAACAAATATATTGGATTTAGGTATAGATATAATTTAGTTGCTAATCTAACTTTGTTGTTTTTTCTTCTTCTAGGTAGTCTATTGTATAAAAATTATTTGTGTGTTCCTTAAAATCTATTCTTTTAAACTATTTGTAAAAATATTTTGTTGCTATTTTTATAAGTCTAGTCAATGACTTTTACTTACTACGTTTACTTATGAATTATTTTTTATTCATAAGTAAACGATTCATGTTACATTTAAGTGCCATTTATGACATTTATTATACCTTTCAAGTGTTGAAATTTGACGAGTGTCTGGGGAGAAACATTCATTCTAGTTTCTGTGTTTGGATTTTTTTTTTGGAAATTTTAATTGCATTTGTCAGATTCGACAAAATAGCAAAAGATCAATCACTTTAAATAAGTTTGAATAACATCTTATAATTTTGTTTGCACTGATCATACTCATTAAAGAAATATTATTTATAAGTTTTTTGACTAAAAATCCAAAGAACGTACGATTTTAATCGTGTATCGAGAGCTAGGAATATTTTCAGTTCAAACTCTCTTTCATTTAAAAGATCTCAAATTGGTTGCATTCTTTTTATTGTTTATTGATGTTTCATTTCATATACATCATGAAAACGAATGTTACTTTGTTTAAACCTGAAAATTTTATTGAAAAGATCCAAATTAATATTTTTCTGAGAAAAGGAATAGACAAGTTCAATTTCATCACTTCTTGAAAGATTTTTTGTTCATTTAGTTTAGATCTACACAACGAATTTGTATTTAGGTAATTAATTGAAGATTTTTGTATCAAATCGAGTCGTAGTATTTGAAAATTAGTTTGATTCACTTAGGCAGGCATGTTTCTGTAATTTCAAGAAAGTGCTGAATATGTCTGTCTTGAGACGTAAAGGTGAGCTGTGATCTCTTTATGGAAGTCCCATAATAGTACAAGTTTACGTAAACTTTACGGTACTTCCCTCAAAATCGATACAGAAATTAATACTTATGTTATTATTTTTGAATCCCACTAACATTAATGTGTTAAACATGTTTTTAAACTCTTATGACCGATTTGTCGTATAATTCTTTAATTAATTAGGTCGTTACATAATTATTGAGGTTTTTTTAAAAGAAATTTTATTCAACAAAAACAAATGTTATTCAACAACAAAAAAAATAACATCAAAACATATTTAAATGATTATTCCGAAGCATATACACCATCAATTACTGCTTCCTATTTGCTTGGCTGCCCCTCGATTCCACAGACGAAGAAGTTGCTGTTTTGGGAGACAATGCACTCTTAGATGGTGCCCCCCAAGTTATCGAATTTTTCAGCTCTCGATAGTCCGGAGGCACTTCTGTGGGTGAATATGGCGAATGAGTAACAGTTCCCTTATTGGCGATAGATTAGACGACACTATACTCAACATATGGACGCACATTATCTTGGTGGAAGATGATGTGGTTCTGTTTTGTGCGGTCTTTTCGTCTCGATTGCAGCCTGAATGCGGTCAAATTGAGCCAGATAGACGTCGCTGTTGATATTTAATTGTCGCTTACCGTTTTGTTTTGATCCGCCACTGTTGACGCTCATCGTCGTCATTCCATCAATAACAAATTCCGTTTGATATGATTTCCCAGTGCACCACAACACACCACATAGCCTTCCTACAGTGAACGCTTTTTTTGTATTTCTTTGGGGAAACACCTGGCGAAACGCAAACCTTCTTTCTTTTGACGTTTCTGAAGAGAAGCCACGATTCATCCCCAGTGACGAGATTCTTCAGGAATGGAGTTTGCACATTTCTCTGCAGCAAATCGATGAATATTCGGACACGTTCGGCTTTACTATTGTCTTGAGAATTTATGAGGAACCCATCCAGTCAATTTTCATACTTTTCCGGGCTTTTTGAGACGATGAACGATGGGCGAATGTGTCGAAATTTGATAGTCGACGTCTTCCTTCTGTATCCTTCTGAGGTTTGTATCGCCAGATTTGATCTTCTTGAACCATCTTTCAACTTGGCTTTTGCTGATTGTTCCTTTACCAAAAAGTTCATTGAGATCGGTAAATGACTACTGCATTCCAACCTTTGTCGAAGTAGTAGACCATTATATGCCGAGTATGGATATGATTTTCGTTACTCATTTTTACTAACTGAAAAGGGGGGATTATTTTTATGAAAAAATAAATAAATAGAAGAACAAATGCCAATTTTTGAAGAAAAATTAAAGTCGCAATAATTGTGCACCGACCCAAATGTAATGGTCACTACCTATCTTATTTGTAACATATGTTATACCGTAATTTAATGTTTGATTACACTATTCATTCCAGTATTACATACGTATCTTAATTTAACCTTAATTCAATTACATTTTATGTACTGTTTTCCTTTATATAAAAAGGTAATGTAATAGTAATAAATATATTCCCTATTTAAAGAATTATGAAATGTTGAATCCCCGCAATTGAAATTTCTTGATTTCTTCATTTCAAGTTATATCATGATTATAATAATAATAAACCTTTATTGGCATCAATTTTTTCACATTTTACCATACTACAATTTATCATGTTACAATATTACA
>WYDF02064001.1:0-11665 GCA_009867245.2 Adranes taylori
ATATATGAGTACTTGTTTGTCTTCAGGGTTATATCTCGCGTGATAGGCATTTCAGTGTGCCAAAAAATGGATCGCCAAAGTCACATTTTGCATTGTCGGGGCTTAGTCTGAAAACTCTGAAAACATATTGTGTAATGCGTTTCGCATACGACCTTGTTATTTTCCTGTCTGCATCAGCGCCTGGTACGGTGACGCATGTTGTTGTGTCTACATATGTTGTTGATGGTGGTCAGAGACTGGGTCGTTGACTAGATGCTGATGGTGGTCGTAATGTAGATGCATGTTTGTCTGGCTTGTTGTTGATGTGAATTATTAGTTCTTTATTTTCACACTATGGATGTAATACAAGTTTCCAAGCGCTAGGAATGTTTTCGTTGTCATTTCGTTTATTCATCGTATTCAGTCGTTTATAGATTTCTATGGCTTCTCTAGTAATTCTTTTGCTATAGGGGGTTTCAGTGGCTATTGTTGTACAGTTTTCAAAAGCTATTCTATGACCGGTTGCGGAGTTATGTTGGGCAAGAGCGGACGTGCTGAGGTTCTTATTAACGTTGTTTGTGTGTTCAACTATTCTGGCTGATATTTTTATTTTTGTTTGACCAACATAAACCAAATCGCATTCATTGCAGGGTACTTCGTACACGTCTTGGTTTTCTAGTGGAATTTTGTCTTGTGGTTTGGATAATATGCTGCTGATGTTTTGATGTGTGTTAAATACAGTTTTGATGACGTTTTTCTTTACGATCGATTATATTTTATCGGTAGTTCCATTTATAAACGGAAGAGTTGCAATGGGAATTGGTTCAGATGGTGCTCGTTCCAGACGTTGAATTTTGTGTTTTGGGAGTATATTTTTGTTAATTTGGGTATTAGTATAGCCATTCTGGAGAAGTGCGCATCGCAATATTGCGACTTCAGTGTCTATTCCTTCATTGTCGGTAAGTAGTCTTGACCAATGACTTAAAGTTTTTATTATGGAATTTTTCTGTCCTGGATGGTGGTGTGAATTAGCGTGTGCGTAGCAGTTTGTATGCGTTTTCTTTCTATAAACTGTGTGTGCAAAAAACGCGTTAGGTTTCTTAGAAATGTGTACATCTAAAAAATGTAATTGATCCTCGTTCTTTACTTCCATGGTGAATTGGATTTTTGGGTGCTCAGCATTAAGGGCGTCGAGAACTTTCTATAGTTCTTGATTTCCATGTGGCCATATCACAAATGTGGAGTCAATATAGCGCAATCATAATTTTGGTTTTAGAGGAATCTTGTCCAAAGCTCTTGTTTCGCAGTCTTCCATAAAAATGTCGGCAAAGCGCTTGAAAGAGGTAAACCCATTTGTGTTCCAAATTTCTGTTTGTAGCATTGTCCTCTATGGATGAAGTAGACATTGCTAGTGCAGTGGTTGATTAAATCAATAATGAGCGTGGGAACTTGATGTATGCCCTCAGTATGTCTAAAGTTTTATCTACGTGGATGTTAGTAAACAAGGATACGACATCGAAGCTAACTATTATGTCAGTTGGTTGTACTATATGTTCTTTGAGGATCTCTAAAAAATGCTAACTATTTTTTAAATTTGATTCAGGAGATACAATCCGGTTGAATATATTTGGGCAAATATCGTTAAAGCCGGTGTGTCGGAGAATCAAAAGAACTGACGATGGGTCTTACAGGAGTATTTTCTTTGTAGATTTTCGGTAATCCATAAAATTTCGGGAATTTCGATGATTTCTCGCGTGGAATTAGTTTTTTGACTGTTTCGGCGTCAAAAGATGAAGCTTTAAGTTTCGTTTTTGTAGTTTTTTCTATGTTTGTGGTAGGGTCCGTACTTATTTTCACGTAAATGTCATATTCAAGTTAGTCATTTAGTTTTTGTTCGTAGTCGAAAGTGTTCATGATTACTGTTGCACTCTCTTTATCAGCAACTAGTACCACTAGTTCGTTGTTTGTTAGTTGCTTGAGAGCTAATCTTTCTTTAGGCAGACTGAAATGCCTACTACGCGACATATAACCCTGAAGACAAACAACTACTCATCAGATTACACTCGCGGAAACCTCAAGTTTCAATATATATATATATATATATATATAAATATATATTGTTCATATGATTATTACGTCGAAAACACTTTATCACTTACTTTGTGACCAGTTTTGGGCATACGCCCATTATCAAATGTAGATACCCGAAACTGGTCATAAAGTAAGTGATATTTCGACGTAACATTCATATGAACATTATAATGGTAAATATCTTACATTGATATAATAATTATTGTCTTACCACAGCTTTTTGACTAAGCAAACTGATTGATTGTTTTTGCATGGGGCGAACCATTTTTATGTTGAAGATGCTAACTATGCAACCACAGATAGCACACCCCATTATAATTTGCAAGCATAGAACAAATGTAGCTGAAACATTACAAAGAAATGAAGTTCTTGTCTTATTAAATTTCACTTACATTTGGCAAGTAAAAATTGTTTTAAAGGATAAAGGTGTTACCGTGGTGATACTGTACATTCTTTTTATGTGTATGTGTAATAATTGGTGTAGAGTCAAATGAAACGTAAAACCTGAGAAGAGGCTAAGTGGCCCTGATAATGACGTATTGTGGGAGTTATTAAAACGTTAATATAGTGACAGTCTAAAGATGTCAATTTCGTGAAGAGAAATAGCATTGTGTTATTTCTTTTTTTTTTGCAAAAGAAACTACAGTAAACTCCAGATTATCCGCGAAATTTGGTGGCACCACTATCGCCGATAGCATAAATTGCGGATAATCCGCAAAATGGGTGAAAATAGGGGACAACAAAACAAAATTATTCCAGCTTAAAATTTGGCTGTCTTGTCGACCAAAAGATAATATACATTGTGAAAATGTTTACAGTATAGTAAAAATACTTATACTTTACTAGGTATAATATAAATATGTACAATAAACAAAAAAGAGTATTTACGGCATAGCCAAGGTATGAACAATGTTGTAGGTACAATAAATAAAACAAAATCAACACAGTTGTCTCGAGTCACATTTTTTTAAAATAGTCATTAGCTTTTGTTTCTTGCTGAGGAAACTCTTTTTCTTTATTCGTGATTGAACTTTTCTTCACATAAGTTTTTCAGCCAACTGCGCGTCATCATCTTGCTTATCTAAATATTGTAGAATCGCGTTGGATTCATCTTCTTCACTTTCACTTTGTTCATTCCCCTTATTTTGCTTGTGATTTCTTCGTCTCAGAACCGCGCGAATTCCGGATCACTAGCGTCACAGTTCAGCCAGTCTGTAATGTACTCTTCGTCAACATTCTGCATCATGAGAACAACCATCAGATAAATTTTTAATTAAGCAAAATACAAAAAATGGCAAACGTACCAGTATGCAACCTTATTGGAATTGTTTGTACCATAATCTTTTGATATCGAGTGCATTTACAATTTATAAGTATTGTAACGTGGAAATTTCTCCACGATCCTGTTTAGTTTGATGTTATAAAGATTCAGCATTAGATACTCACAAATAGTGTAAATACTTCAAGATAATTAGCTGCGATAAAGTGTTTAGCGGTGTAAAGTGTTTAGCGGCGAAATCGCCATAGATCCGTGTTATGATCAAAATATATAATAAATATTAGTTTTTGATTATCCCCTATGCCAATTAATTATATCTTAAATAATATGCTTTTACATAGAGAGTTATGCATAAAACTAGTGCACCGATCGAGGTCACCTAATAGAGAGGGAGAACACTCGGGTGTTCTCAGGCGAACAGGTGTTCAAAGCGAAATATATTAGGTACGAATTAATCATGACCGAAAATATGCATACCCGTGGCTAGACGATGGAATTAGAGGGAAGACCATAAACGCCATACAACGCACATGAAAAATACTAACATTTGGCGGCTGCCACCGAGCGCTATGCCCGTTAGTTCAGTGAAAATAATAATTATGAATTAATTCGGATTAAAAATAATTTATTAAAATAGTCATGACGAAGTAAAGTGTTGAGAATAAATTAAGTAAATATTTTAAGTATGAAATCGTCAAATAAACACGGTATTTAGTAGTCAGCATTTTTGAGAATAAATTAGATAATTCTTTTGAAGCATATTTTTACGAATAAATTAAATTAAAAGTATCTGGTAAGAAATTTGTTGAACAGGGTAATTCAAATTAAATCTAAGGGATTAAATAAGATCACTGTGCGTCGAATATAAAAATAAATTATGATTTAAGTTTGTGATGGGACAGTTGGGTAATGTAAGTAGACAAATTCTCTATTAGGGTTCATTTTGTCGATATGCTAATGGCATTATTTTTATTGAATGGTTGTTGCGTTGGTTGTTTGAGCGTGATAAACATTTTTATTTTATTATCTTGCATGTCTATATTTATCTGATATTTATCGAGGCTCATAATATCGGTAAGGGTTGGCGATACCAGTTATTTAGCTACAGTAGGGAGTTATGATTATATCTGAAAGGTACGCCCACCTTAGCAATAATACAGTCTGGTGTTTTATTTTAAATCCTATTGGGATAATTAGGGGAGTATACTTAGAACCGTCTGTATCAATAATTAAAATAATGACTTTGTTACAAGTAGATAAAGCAAGCAAAGCAAGCACTGAAGCAAAGTGCTTCCTTATAAAGTAATGAAAGATCATAGTACAATTGAGGTGAGAGCAGGAATAGCTAAAATACGTGCCCCTACAAAAATCCCCGCTCCTACCAACGTCACGTAGGAAAGTAACCCTCCCAGCCAAAATAAAAAGTGACAATATCATACACAAATCACACATTTAACTGCATTTCGATTTATTAAGGAACGCAACGAATTTTACGTAATTAATAATGATCCTCAAATGTGTTATAATAATTGAAAAAATTTACCTTCTGGGCAATGATCTGTGATGTATCTAGTACCATAGCCAATTGTATGTTGTGTTTCTACACTAAATAATAAATATCCTGCAAAACCTTGTACACCTACAATACATGGTTTATCTCCAGGCTCCGGTACAGTTTTGTCTCCATTTGATACTGATATTAGCATATAAATTAAACCAAAAATGACCCTATTAAAATAGAATAACAAAAAATTTATTGTAAAAATTCGTGGACGTAATCGCCACTCGTTATTTCATACACTGGAAGTTATACGTTTTATTATATTTTGCATAAAACAAAAGATGATAAAACTTTGCAGTTTTCAAGCCGCTCTTTTAAAGCCCGCCAGTTTTTATTTAAGAATTCGTCATGATTAGTAATTAATCCCTGATTAATATATTTTGGGAATTATTACTAACTGTTGTTGTAACAAAGCATGTTACCCTACAAGATACAAGTCTCTATAAAATTACGAAATTCTTTATAGTAAATAAATGAAATCGATAGGATGATCTAAGCGTATCGCGCAAGCACGTATAAATATCTTAATAACATACTATAGACCTGAGGATAACAAATAATATTATTTCCCAATAATAAAACTTTATATATTATTATACCTGCTTGCGCGGCTCTCTTAGACCGCCTTTAGCCAACGCATTTATTGTTTGTAAACAATAAAACCTACGAAGCAATCGTGTCTTTATGCAGCCATGCCATACCGTATATTACATGTTGCAGAGAGAGAACGATGTCGCTTGCTTTGCTGTGCTGTGTTGTCATAACACACACGTTATCAAAGTTTAATATGTATTCCGTTTGTTGTGTATACTATGTTGGCTTAGGCTGCTACGTTCTATTATAATGCATGGAAATGCCGCCAAGAGAGAGGAGTTGTGTAGAATTGAATTGAATTGATACCGTGATTTATATAGGATTGTTTGAGATAGACCATGTTGGAACATAAAATGTCGTGTGATTGCTACACATAGACCCGTATAACAGAGTAAAAGTTTAACGACGGCTCACGTCTATAAATAGCGAGAATTTGAATAGAATAATTTAGTTGCTGATCTTGCGAACTCGAAGAAAGACCAGCAGCAGTGCAGTCAAGCCACGCCAGCCAAGCCGAGATAATGGGTAAAGCGACATCTAGTGACAGTCGCCGAGATAATAACATATTTGGTGCTCGATTTTCTGTACCATATACTGTTTGACTGAATTGCATGCATGTTGAATAGCTTTGTTTCTCCTTCGTCAACGTCATCGTTAAATGCTTGGGTACGCATGCGCAGAGGAACAGGAGGCATAGACTAACTGAGTAAAAGCAAAACCCGTATAAACATACTACTCAGACTTTGAAACACACACAGCTGCTATTCATTTCGAAATGAAAAGCAGAGTCAACGAAATATTAGATTCTAATAGTCACTAGAAAAATAGAGCTGTACAAAGAATATATAATACGAAGTGGGAAAAATATTTTTGAAAGTAAAGCTTTATAATAATTACTCCGCTTCTTCACCCAAATTTTATTACGCATTTTCTTTTTCTCTCTGTTCCTTTGTGTATTTTAGATCAAGTTTCATTAAAATCTGAAAATATTTAGCTGAGTTGAGCAACTTATAAATTATGTTGTAAGAGGAGCTTTAAATGTGTATGTCTAATCCGTCCGTAGAATGGAAGCTCATTTAATGCCTTCTGTCACTGAAAAAACACAGTTATAGAATAATGCCTACATTTAAACTTATTTAATGTCAAAACATTTAAAAACAAATTTTAAAAAATTTAAAATATTTCTAGTTATAGTAGTAGTAGTAGTAATATGGATATCTGTGTTTACATTGTCACTTATCCGAACAGAAATGGAGCTGTAGAGGGCGTCTATAAAAATGTACTGAACAATTAACAGTTGATGCTTTAACTTGTAGACTTGCAGCGATGCTAATGTTTATTGCTACGATCAAGGTTTTTACTTGTAGCAATGCAAATTTTTTACAGTTAAAACCAACTTTACATTCTAGGTACCTCCAGATACAAGGCAAATGTTTGTTTGACATGTTTCGGGGGAGACAATTACCCTTCTTCAGAAATTCGTGCACTTTTTTCTGTTAAAGTGTAGAATAATATTCTAACGTCACTAAGTAAGTTGTTTTGGTAAATTTTAATTTATTACGCAATTATAACTTTCAGATAATCTTATAAGTCAAAATTTAAAACTATTAAAATGTTAAAAAACTTTCTTTTAGTGAGAGCTTCTCATTTTACGTTTAGTTGCTGCCATGTTAACGTTGGCCATGTTGACGGGAAATATTTGCCATCAATATGGCGACAACTAAATTTAAAATGAAAATCTTTCACTAAAAGAAAGTTTTTTAACATTTTCATAGTTTTAAATTTTCACTCATACTGTTATCTTAAAGTTATTGTAACCAGGCAATTTATCCTCGTTCCTATTTAGTTTGATACTAAAAGATCGAGCATTAGATACCCACAAATAATGTAAGATAATTAGATGCGATAAAATGTTCAGCGGTGTAAATAAGATGTAAATAGGTGGTGGTCGGTCATTAAGCAAACTTACCATAGATCCGTTTTATGATCAAAATGCAGAAGTAATGATTGATTATTAATTATACTCTGAGCTATTTAATTTAGTCTTAAATTAACTCTTTGCATAGGAACATAATTGATGTAACAAATAGAGTGTGGTCAATAGTACGACACTATTGTTAAGGGCATATGCGAATCATCGATCTAAATCAATATCGATGTGTGTGCAGCGTGTGGAGTTTTAGTGGTATGTATATAGACAGACACAGTAATCATGGCTAAACGCAATTAACAAAATCGGACACACAGATGGTCAGGCAGGCTAAATTAGAGGGGAGATCAATGTGAATAAAAACGAAACACAAGCTGCTGGAAGGATCACTAAGATTTGGCATCTGCCGAAGAAATCCCTGCCGCTTAGTTCCGCGAAAATATAATAATGAATGAATTCTGATTAAAATAATACAGTCATGAATGAATCAGAGTGTCGGTTCTAGTAACGGGAGAGTAGTTAATTAGTTAGACGTGAGACATTGCAGTATTTATTAGCCAGTATCTTTGATAATAAATTAGATAAATTCTTTTAGGCATGATTTTTACGAATAAAGTACATTCAAATTATTGGGTAACAAGTTTATTTACTGAAGTTGACTAAAATAATCTGAAAGGAAGAAATAAAATCACTGCGCGTGGACATAATATAATTATAAAATAAGTTTGTGGCAGAAATTGTAAGTACATTTTTTAATATTTATTGAGATGTAAATTAACAAATCTTAACCACTATTTTTGTTTGAGTATTTGTACACACGAATAAGTATTGCTTTATTTGATTAATTGTATGGCGCTGATTGTTTTGTATTTGGATGAACGAATATTTTATTTAATTGGATGTATGCATTTCTTAAAACTTACCAATAGATTCTTATTTAAGTTTAAACGATTATTTAATTTTTCTGCCTGAACTATAGAGACGAACTCACGGACTGCGTTACAATTAATTGTTTACATTAACGATTAAGATTAAATCAGAAGAGCATGCTCAACGTTGACAATAGCTAAGTCCAGTGTTTCATTCATTTGGTAGGGATGAACAGGGGATTATAATTCGCATATTTTGATTCATTAAAATTATAACTTCATTCATGCTGAAGAAAACAAGCTAAAGCAAGTATTAAAACGAAGTGCATTTATCTATAATTAATAAACGTTCTAAGTACCTAATAAGTGAGAGTGGAAACAGATGCGCTATAATATGCAAAGGTTCCCCTCTCATTCACATCACGTTGGAGAGCAACCCTCTCCACCCAAAATAGAATGTGACTTTTGTAATTTTCCAGAACTACTTACTTAGTGATGCTAAAATATTATTCTATACTTCAGCAGAAAAAATGCGCTCAAGTTTCTGAACAAGGTTTTTATTGTCTCTCCGAAACATGCCAAACAAACATTTGCTGGGCCTTGTCACTGGGGTGTACCTAAAATGCAAAGTTTTTTAATGAATGGGGTTTTTGAACACTTGGTATTAATTAAACTAATTTGTACTGCTGCGCACAAAGTTTTGGCAGGAATGCTTTAGCATTTAGGTACACTAAGCGCAGAAATCGCTGAGTTCCTACAAGTTGCAAACAACACAGTTATCACGAAGCAAAGTAATGCATTTGCAGATAGCTACTTTATCAATTAACAAAATGCCATCAGAATTACAAATACAAAAGCAGAAAAAATCCTACGGACTTCTATTAAATTCCATTCCAATCACGCTTCTATTTGATAATTATACAAAATAAAAAATTAATTCAAATTTAGTGACATAAATACAACGTTTCAATGTATAATGTATACTTAATTTAATTATAAAGAAAACTGAATTCATGATCCAATATATTTACCAACTTAATCCAAAAGATGCATTTAACAATAACATACTCCAGTGCCACCTGCTATTAACTAATGTGTTAGCCAAATCTCTAACATAGTGGTACCATCTTATTGGTATTGTATGTGTAAAATTAGCAGTTCCACTTTTTTTCACCAGGCGTTTTATAATGGTTCTACGTGAAAATCTGTTTTGATGCCTAGAGATTAATGTATAATTATTATAAACTAGTCGTGTTTAAAAATAAATTTTATTGATAGAGTATAAAATATTCATTGATGGGTATGCCATCCCAGTTTTCATATACTAAACGGTTAAATAAAATGCCTTAAGGTGTGTGCCTCGACCTTAAGCGCTCCTACCCACAATCAAATCTCTATAACCGCCACGATTCGTACTATCGCCGGAAACTTCGGTAAAAGAGGAGGTTAACGTAAAAAGGTTTTAATATGGGGACAAACAAATGTATGTGGTGAAAACTACAATTAATAACTTCAAAATATGCAGGAACTTTAATATTTTTGTTTATGAGAAATTATTTATTTATGCGCGAATACAACAAACTAGCACAATACTTATTATTCGGGTTATTAATTTAATTAATACAACTGCAGCCGTTTATTTTTGTTGTTATGGGGTTTTCTAAAAAAATCTTTTTCAGCACAACTGATTTCAGCAGTCCTCTTTTTCTTGAAAGCCAATCGAAAGCCTGTCTTTAATGTGCCATTGCCATTCGTTGTCGCTCATCAATTCTAGCCTGGATCGAAAATAATGATTCACTGCATCTTTCATGCATGGAAAAGTTTTAACGACAGCTCTAGTTTATTTCAAACACTACTTATATTGGCTATCAAATTAATAAAATAGTGAAGAAAAATAATTAAAAAATCAGTACAAGCGAAACTACCAAATAATCCCAGTAATTATAACTCCGTGGTCGCGTGACGGTTTTTTAAAAACTTTTATTACGAAATTGTAATAAAATTTAAAGAATTTTGATTGTAACTTATTAACTTACTTTAAATACTATAAACTTAAACAATAGATATAATAACGCAAGGTTTAGTTATTATTCCAAATTTAATAATTTAATACATTTAAATAATTATTTATAACTGCTAAGCCTAAACCAAAGTCTTATATAAAACAAATTAATAATACATTTAAAAATACACGATAAGAGCAACATGACTACTAATAAAATAGCGACATTGATTCTGCTTAAGAACAGAGCAAAGAACAATCTCTCATTTAGTCCGATCGATCGTATCGGTGGACGTATCCTATTTGTACTACACACTATTTGTAGTCGGAGGATGATATTTTATAATATTGTGTTTAATTAATTATATATTATAGTTATGTTTTATTATTAAAATAATTTATATGTATTAAGATAATTACTTATAAAAATGTTTCTTTGTTTTAGGTAAGTGAATTTTTGGATAACATCATTTTTAGAATCTTCTTTCTTAGATCTTCGTCTAGAGCAGCGTTTTTTAACTTTTTTGGCTCGCGAACCGGTAAAAGATGTGAAAAAATCTCGCGCGCCGGTGGTTTGTTTAACAAAAAAAAATATATATTTTGAATAAGAATTTTTTCAATGCGCACATGTAAAATCGGGGGTTGAGAATAGCTAATGTAGAGCAGGCATTCTTAACCACCAACTTCTAACCCGCATTTGTAATTAAAAGAGCCAGCCATTTGTTATAACCTTCATTTTTGTAGTTTTGAATTTTTGTTATAATTAAAATAATTTACAATAAACTCTTTACAATATAAAATGTTTAAAAATATATACCCTTTTTGAATGTAATTTGTTTTTATATAAATTTTTTTAAAACATAAGTTTTGAACTATAAAAATTTCAAATAATTACAATTTATTATAATTTCTTACGAATTGGCGATTAGCCAATTTGATTTTAAAACAAAATGTTTTTATACATACTACGTGTTTTTTAATACAGAAGTTTTACGATATAAAATTTTGAAAATAAAAATTTTTAAAAGTATATTTTTTTTTAAATGTAAATTTTTTAAAAATCTAAATTTATTATTTATTGAACCAGAATACACTTTTTTTCTATTTTAAAAATTATATATTTTAAACAATGTTATATTTTAAGAATTTATATTTAAAATTTTTATGGTTCAATAAATAATAAATTTAGATTTTGAATTTTTTACATATGTGAATTTTTTTAAATACTAAAATTTATAGTATAAGGTTGTTCAAATATAAAGTTTTTCAAGTTAAATATATAAGTACTAGATGATAACCCGTCGTAAAACGACTATCCATTACCAGGTCATATTTTATTTACCCAAATGAGTTGGGTTAT
>WYDF02064012.1:0-25010 GCA_009867245.2 Adranes taylori
GAGTGTACTCAACAAATTCCTAAAGTTTGATATCGATCGGATGGATGGTCTAGTCAGGCATAAAGGACATACATACAAACACACATTCATTTTTATATATATAGATAATTTTTATTTACAAAATAAAGCAAAAACTGGATGCAGTCTTTATACGAGCTCACGAGATGATCGCGAACTTTCGACATCTCAACTAAGACCGCTCGTACCATTCTGGTTGATAATTCGGACAGGAAACAAGTCGCCAATCGGCTTGTTCTGAAAGAACTGAATTATCTCCAAAAAGAAGATCGACGAGAAGTTTCTAACATGTTTAGATCGGACCTAGATCCGATCCTACATGAATCGCATTATTACGGGAGATGAGATATGGATCTCCAAATCTTAGAAAAAGTGATATATAGTTATTTTGTCGTAACTAAAAGGTGTAAGTTTCATTATTGTATGTTTCATGTACGCCGCAAAGATATTGGATCAGTTATAAAGAGGGATACCAACTCGGCCAAACCCAAAAACAATTTTATGAAATCATATTTGGCGTTATTTTGTATCGTCAGTCACCTTATTAAAACACGAAACACATGCAAATGTTATCATTCAAACAATTCATAATTTCAAAACTCGTTTTTGATTAATACGAAAAATAGTTTATTCTTATATTTTAATAAGGGCAGAGACTGAGAAACGAAAAAATGGCTGAATGACTATATACCTAATAGAAACTATGTAAAGCTATTAAGGGAGGGAGGGAGCAGACTGGTACCTTGGCTATATCTAAAAAAATTAAGGTGTCCATTGGAACCGCGATTATGATAAATCATTATATGGTAATATGTTTCTAGAAAATAACAGAATATAACCCTAAGTTATTGTGGAAAGACTATCCAAATTCAAAACGAATAAAATTAAATTTAAACACTACAGCACAAAAGTTTCTTATCCAAAAGCTTGCTTCTTGGTACACACCCGTATAATAAAAATGATGCTACTGAAACATAATTCTCTCCTTTCTCTCTTGCACATTATCCTAAGTATATTAAATTTTAAAAATATAGATTATTTATAAAATTTGAATATAAAATGCATTTAAGGAAAAAGTACTGCAAAATATAACGATAATTTTTTATGAATTTCACAACAAAAATATCGATAAAGATAAATAAATATCAATATATACATTAAATAAAACTATTTTTATAAAATAAACAGTAAACTGGATTAATTATTTACATAAAAATTATGATCTTTCATACAGAAGTGAATAAAATAATCGAGAAACAAACTGGCTTAGGTTTTGAATTCTAAGGCGCCATTTATGAAAAATATACAATTCAATAAAATTAACTACACCCAAATATTTTCCTCGAAAAATACTGAAAGTTCACGGTAGTTGCTATTAAATTTAGATAGAACAAAAAATTAGCTATTTATTATCGTTAAAAACCAATAGACTACTCGTAATATTTGGGCGAAATTAATTTTTAAAAAATTGAGTAGCTATTCCTCAAGCTTCCCTACGAAAATCTCGGCAGCCATGCTAGCAAAATAAAACCACGAATTAATACTCGAAAATTAATATCTTTCGATATACGCTAGCTGGATTTTTGTGACGCCCGCGAGAAATTCAGCGAAAAAAACTATTATTTTTCTAAAAATGCCTCGCGAGGGTAGAAAAATCCCTCGATTTTATAAAAATTTTTAGAGAGTACAAATAAATCGACTTACCTGCGAAAGACAACCAACAACAATAAAGTTGAATGTAAAAGTTCATCGGCGTTGGGGCAGATGTCGCGAGCCAACGCTGAGCGCGAAACCGCTTGACCAATCAGGCTGCGTATTTTCGAGCAAACGACATGCGATCGTAGCTTGTCGTGTATTATCGAAGTTTTTAACGAACTTTTCGAGTAACGATGTGTTTTTAGTCTGGACCTATACTACAACCATTTTTTCTTGTCCAGGCAACATTATCGTCTAGATAGTTAACAGAAGGGCTTCTGTGAAGTAAGGATTTAAATTGTATCGGTTTTATTAAATAATTTAAGCCAATAAATGTAAGTTTTAGGAGAATGCTCTATAAAATTAATTTTGTAGATATTCAAAAATAATTCCCTTTTTAACTCATAATACATTTCTAATACTAATATTTTTTTAGGTATTATTCTATTCATATCCTTCTAAAATATTAAAAAACCTTTTTATTTTTAGAACTTTTTTTAAAACTATTATAGAATTACTTTTGCTCACACAGTAATATAATATATACTATTATTTTAAAAGTAAAATTATTTTCTTGCTGGATCGATTTGGTCGTTCACGCTAATATTACCAAAATAGATTTTTTCTTTCTTTTCACTTCTATTATCCCAATCTTATGTTTATTTATTTACCAATTAGCATTAACAATATGGAATATGTTAGGAATATGCCACCATAATTTGGTTCCCTTATTATAATATATTTGGAAGATGTTCAACGTAAATATTTTAAATTTGTATCATACAATTTGGATGGCTTTTATCCTGCTCGCGGTTATTCAAAGTAAATTTAGGTTCAGTACTTTACACTGTAGGAGAGGGATTGCTGCAGTAAGTTTTTTATGTAAGTTGTGGCACTTTAAAATAGACTGCGCCTATATTCTAAGTAAAATTTACATCTAACTGCCAAGAAATAATTCCAGATCTAGTTTAGTCTTTTATAATAATCAGCCTTTTAATTACGTGCAACTAAGAGCACCCATATATATTATTTGTAGTGCATTTAATAGTTTTTCAGAAAACAGCACTATTTATATAAATCATTCATCTGCATTACATATCTTAAATATAAAAACCAAATTAGATTTCGCCATATATTAAAATTTAGTTATGAAGTTACGTAGTTAAAATTGATATTAAGTTAAAACAATTGTATTTCTACGTATCATTTATTTGGCGTTGTGTACCGGTTTCAAATCATACTTTGGTGGCCCATTGTCAGCACAAATTGCTAAAATATGTTTTAAGAATAACAAAGTTTCATATTTATGTTACATAATTATTTCACTTACATTTTTTGAAGCTAAATTGCTTTGTTTGTTAGTTGTACAACTAACTAACAAAAACAATTTAGCGTAAGCAAAAACAAAGCAAATTTAGCAAAAACAAAATGTAAGTGAAATAATTATTTAACATAAATATGAAACTTTGTTATTCTTAAAACATATTTTAGCATTTTGTGCTGATGATGGACCACCAAAGCATGGTTTGAAACCGGTACACAACACCAAATAAATGATACGTAGAAATACAATTGTTTTAACTTAATATTAGTTATGAATTGTTTATTATATACTTATTTTGGAAAAACGTTGGATCCAGAAAAGGTTGGGAATTAATCAAAGGCAAATTAAAACTTACTAAAAAACTTTAATCATACATAAGGTGGAAAAGCAGAATCTAGGCAGTGGAAGCTGTACTATTGCAATTTGATAATGTTGTTGAATGCAATGCAAGCTTAAAAAATCAGACAGAAGAATCAGTGATTCGGTTTTGAACGCAATGCTTAGGTTTTTATCATATCAATACATTTATGTTACGAGATATTACGAGGTTTGCTGCTTCAATTTCGGGATACACGCAAACAAAATATTTAGAATTAAAGAAATTGGTTTATTACATTTCAAACTATTCCCCCTCACAAACTACACACTTTTTCATGCGAATAAACCGGTTGTCATAACATTTACTCCACTCCAAAGATGGCACGCTCATCAAGGCATTTTTAAACACTTCAACTGCATCTTCTGGATTTGAAAAATGTATGGGTAAGTAATTCCAGCTTTTGTGTGGTTAAATAATCAATTGTTCTTTACGCTGTGTGTGAGCTTGCATTGCATTGTCCTGCATTGGACTTGAATTTTCAATATTTTCTCTCAACTATAAAAACAAAATAAATTCTGGTGTAGAATGATGCGACGTCTTTCATTGGTTTTTCTCATTTCAGAGAAAACTTTTGGTAAGCAACAGTTGAGTACCACTCAGCATTCACTCTTCTGCGATTTTCTAAAGGGATAGCGGCGAGATATTTAGTTTTCTATACAAAACAAGCAATTATTTTCTTTCAAACGCTCAGACTTCGAGTAACTTGTTGGATTCGCTTGATATTGCAACAAACAAAAAGTGGATTGTTGTTTCGTTTCAGGTTCACAAGAATATATCAAAGTTTCATCACTACTAACGATGTCGTAGACCACATTTTCCATACCTCGAGTGTCACTTTGCACCTTTTGACTCTAGCCTGTTTTTGACCTACAGTTAAATTATGAGGTATCCACCGAGAACATGTTTTTCTTACAACTAAGTGATCATTCAAAATTTGATTAATCTGTTTCCTATCAATGCCTAAGCAAGACTGAATTTCCCTATATGTCACATAACTATCTAGCATTATCATTTCTCTTACAGCATCAATGATTTCTGCTGTTTTTGGCCGACCTTAACGAAATTTATCACTAACGCTGCTCCGACCAAATTTAAATTCTTAATACCACCGAAACACAATTGTTCTTAAACAGTGTTGTTCTTAAACAAGCGGTGTCTCGTCAACAAAAGCAGTTTTTAGATCATCAAAACACTCTTTTCACTTTTCTGCAATCGAAAATAAACCAGAATCATTGCTCGAAAATGCTCACGATTTAAATCCATATTTTATTTTCGATTATCGTTACTTTAAAATTAAATTGTACTCAAACTGCTCACTATATTAAACTTGTCACTTGTGTTTAACACAACAAATGTCAAATTTTGCAAATGCTATGCGTCAAAGATTAGATAACTACAGTATTTCCATATCCCGAAATTAAAGCAGCAACCCTAATATCGCATTTTAATATCATAAGTATATTACGGCAATCTGTACAAGTTTATTGCCCTTAAACATTTGTCAGGATTTACATAGTCCTGCGAATGGGTAAGAGCAATGACTTTCCAACCTTATGAATTATATGAACAAGTTACAAACAATGATCCCAAATTTACTTGACTTCATTAAAGATGTAGAACAGCTGCTCTAAAACATAACAGAAAATAACTTAGAAGAAATTTACCCAAATATTTATATTGTCATAAGAATTTTCTTAACAGTACTAGTAAGTACAGCCTCCACTGAAAGGATTTTTTCAAAATGAACACTAATAAACAATGTTTTAGGAAGTACAATGAGCCAGCAAAGGCTTTCAGCATAGGCAGTTTTATCTATTGAAACAGATACAACATCTAAGCTAGATTACGATACCATTATTAAGGAGTTCAGTAAGGCTAAAATAAGGAAGTTGCTGTTTCTTTAATGTTAGTTATTTAAGTTAGTTAAAGTGAAGATATTTACATTTTTATGAACAAAAATTTGAGAATAAAAAAAAAATCTTTATATAAAACCCGTCCTCTTGCACTATCAGAGGGCCTCGCAAAATTTATCTTGCCCACATCAAATTTTGATCTTGCTCCGCCACTGCATAAGGAAGAAGGACGATGCCTGATTATTTGAATGAAAGATTAAATATGTGTTAGAAAAGAATGATTGTCAGATTTAGAAGTGGAAGCGAAGAAAAGGGGAATAGATACTGGATGGATGAAGACAAATTCTTATCAATTGGAGACTATGTTTAGGTAAATAGAAACTAAGTATAATTGTAATGAAAGGTTTAATGGAAGTGATTAGGAGGAGAGAAAGGAAATGAGAATGAGGATATAATACATATTAAAATTTATTGTATTCATGAGGGATGGGTATCTTTTCCTAGTCTGAAAGTTAACAGCATTCTTAATCTGTACCTGATAAATTTACTAATATTTGACTTTGTAGAAGTGGACTACCTCAATTTGTCATAAAAATTCTGACAAATCGGACTATTAATATTGGTAAATGCTTTAAACATTTGATATACTAGCATAAAAACAATCAAATAAATATCTTTATTACAACTAGAATTTAGTGCTGTGTCACATTTTTATATATTCATAGCATACTTTGATTATATTATGGATAGATATAAATAATTATAAGGAATAAGAATTTATAAGCGGTGTGGAGTGGAGATGTCAGTCTTATTCGCGATAAATGATACAGTACAATCTGTATGACACAGTACAAGATGCATTATCAGTCAGATGACTGGTTGCTGCTAAATAAACTAAATTTCCAAAATACAAAATTGTCATAAAACCTTAGAACGATTGCAATCATAGGCACAAGTTCTCTAATACGAGACATGGAATATACTGGGATACATATTTAGGATGTCATTTTTACCTAAACCTAAAGATTTTGTGTCCAAAAATCACATAGAAAATATCACATATCAACCCTGGCCAAATCCTGTCTCACTCCCTCTACAAATTCTACATTTTGTCCCCCTAGTCGATTATAATCCAAAATAGTAGTTTTATGACTAATCCCTTTTTCGTTAAATCAATATAACCTGTCTCCGGAACAATCCTAGCCTTTGCGACCATCGATGGCCATTTTCTGCCGCGATGCTATTGAAACCTGCAACTCTTTGAGTTGATCAATTTGCGTTGTTACGGAAAATGGAAAAAAAGTGTTTCCAAATCTAAACTTCAATTCTAGTTCCTAAATTATCTTTTCGTTTTCCTAATCTTGCATTGTCTTTCATTATATAGGTGCACTATGTTGGATTCTTTTCCACCGGTTTGAAAATGTCTTTATAAAATGTTGCAATATCCATGCCTAGACGCTGATGTTTAACCCCACATAAAGCGTTCATAAAATTGTTAAACGATAAAACTTGATCGAGTTAAAACTTTTTTGACGTGACAGTAAATTAGCTACACTGTTGAACCTGGTTTAAACTTTTTAATTTTATTATTTGAATGACAATGGCGCGTCCGTGTGAGAAGGCCCATGCAGATGTAGACCCATGTTTTATTTGCAATTTTGGGTGATTTGTTTTTACAGGTAGCATTGATTAACTTTAATTTAATCTCTTATTCCCTCATTTGCTTATTTTTTCGATACGATGAGGTTAGGCCTTGACTGTTACTATTGTGTGCTCTTGACAACGAAATTAATATGTTGAGCCTTGCTTATGCTCTTAATGGACCTGAGGAGGCCAAAAAATCAATAATACGTTATGGTAGATATAGGCGTCGAGAAATTTTAATTCGAACATGGCGTATTCAATATGATATGATTAATTACTATCTTAATTATGGTATGAATAAATGTTAGTTTATTTTGTATGATGATCTTCATTTGCTAGTGTTTATATTCGTTGCTAAAGTTTATGTTACATTGCTATAACGAACAATAAATAAATATTTACTTGTCATCAGAATTTAAATTCTTTGTTTAATTTAATATTAATAAAATTGGAGTTTCGGAATTCTTTTATTTTCGTCGTTTCGATTTGGCAGGAATATTTATATGCTTTCTAGTATACGAGGGTTGTGCATGATTGATATCAAAGCAA
This sequence comes from Adranes taylori, assembly GCA_009867245.2. Taxonomy (NCBI): domain Eukaryota; kingdom Metazoa; phylum Arthropoda; class Insecta; order Coleoptera; family Staphylinidae; genus Adranes; species Adranes taylori. Next base: position 7,463 of record WYDF02064012.1, read on the forward strand.
TTATTTTTAAAGTAAAATTTTTCGAAATTATTAAATATTTCTATATTTTTTTTATCCATAAAATAATAGACAAAAGCAAGTACGCAAACACCAAACACCTCATTGTCCCAAATCGAACACATAAATGGAAATCCAGGAATCTAAATATTGAAAATAAATAAAATAAAAAAAAGTATGAGGATTGATTCCTATGCTCCACCCCAGACCCATTTCCATAAAATTACTTTTGAAAATTTCTTTACACGCAAGTGCTCTTTTAATTTTAGGAACAGTCTATAGACGCTGGGGCCAAACCCGGTAAACAGGGTCGGTATGCTCTATTAGTTCAAAGCCTGCTTGGTGAATAGCGGCCTTTGCAACACAAGAGGTGTGACTGGGAGCATTGTCCTGATGCAACAGATCAACTTTTTGTTTTATAGCCCCTCGCAATTTAGCAATCAGTTGTGCATTATAGTTCTCCTTGAGCATCCCAAAAATCAGGCAACATAATCTTTCAGGCTGATGATACGACACTAAATTTGCGTGATGGAGGGGAAACAATATATTTCCATTCGTTATTTTGCTCTCGGGGTCATAATGATAAACCCAGGTTTCATCCATTGTAACATAACGATCAAGAAAGTCCTCCTCAATTGCTTGGTAAGATGTTCAAAAAACGCTTGCTAATCAAAACTCGATTCGTCTTGTGATTATTGATCAACATTCGCGGGACCTATCTTGCGCTGGCGGAGAAAGAAAGAGCATGGAAAAAGCAAAAAGAACAGTTAGAGAAAAGAATATCCGGGTTAGAGGAAGGGAAGCACGAGAGGTAAAGAGGAGAAAGGAAGTGTCACGTGATTATAAATGGGACGAAGGAGGAGGGAGGAGAGAGGTGGGGTGGAGGAGAATATAGGTACGGTGTGGAGCGAGATAAATTGTAAAGCGAAAATAAAGGATGCATATAGGTTGGGAAGGAAGGAAGGAAGTAAGGGAATAGAAAATGTAGGCCAATATTAGTGAAGTTGGCAACATGAAGTGAGAAAAAGGAGATAATGGGAAGGAAAAGTATGCTGAAGGGGACGGGGAATTACATAGACGACGATTTAACGGTGAAGGAGTGGGAAATACAGAAAAGGATTAAGGATGCAGTGAGGGAAATAAGAAAAGGTGATGAAAGAACAAGAGTGGCATATAGGAAGGCGTGGATCGAGTGGATTTGGAATGAGAGAGAGAGAGAGAGAGAGAGGGGGGGGGGGAAATTGATAAAGGAGTTAGGAAGTATAAAACAAAATGGAAAAGAAAGAAGAGGAAGGGAGACTATAAATCAGAGAAACTAGAAGTTATGGAGGAGCGGAGTGGAAGGAGGGAGGTTAGTAGAAAACAGGAGAGAAGGAAGGGGACGACGATAAGGAAGTGGGGGACCAACGGAGAGAAGTTAAGTGGGGGAGAAGATGGAGATTGAATGGAAACAGAATAAAGGATATGAATTTGTGGGCTATTTAAGGAAATATGACATTATAGCCTTGGTGGAAATATTGATTGAGATGGATAGATGGAAGGAAATAAGGGAAGGTTTGCCGGGAGGGTACAGTTGGGTTGTTCAGGGGGCTAGGAGGAGGAATGCAAAAGAAAGGGCGAGTGGTGAAGTAATAGTAGGGGTAAGGGAAGGAATAAAAAATAAGGAAATGAGAATGGCTGTGATGGAGGGGTGAAAGTGGAGATAGGAGGGATGAAATGGTGTATCATAGTAGTCTATGTGGTCAGAGAATGGAAGGAATCTATCAGGAACTGGGTGAAAGAATGGAGGGGTGGAGTATGAACGGATAATAATAATAATAATGGGTGATACGGAAATCGAGAGACAAGGTAATATATGCTGAAGGAAAAATGTTGATGGAAAGGTTAGAAGAACAGGGGATGGTTATGATGAATGGGTGAGTCGAAGGGGATTGGGAAGGGGAGATTACGTTCAAAGGACACAGAGGGGAGTCGGTAATAGATTACCTTATGGTGAGTGAAGGGGCGAATGAGCATTTAGAAAGGATGAAGATAGGTGATATGGTAAAATCAGACCAGTTTCCAGTGGATACAGCGCAGGGATTGGGTAAAGAGGTGGTGGATGAGGAGGTAAATAAGGAATATGGAGAGAATGAAATGGGGAAGGTGAGGTATGAATGGAATACAAAGGACATGGAAAAATATGGGAGGTTAGATAGTGGCATGGGAAGAGGTGAAAGGAATGGAGGATATGTTAGGGAGGATGAAAGAAAACCTGGTTGAAAGGGGAGTTGTCGGAAGAAAAACAAAAGGGGTAGAGGGGGAGTTTTCGATCAAATATGGTTGCAAGCAAAGAGAAAGGTGAGGTAAACGTTAAGAAGTGTGAGGAAAGTGGAAAAGTCATGGGAAGAGTATGTGAACGAAAAAAGGTTTGGAAGGAGGAAGGGCAAGACCGATAAGGAAGAGGACGAGAGGGGTATTAATAATGGGATGAAGACAGAGAGAGATATGGAGATACTTAAGGCACAGAGGGAGGGAAACGGTAGTAATGGGGAGTGTGTAAAGTTAAAATATTGGACAGAAAAGTACAAGGAAGAATTAATGGGGAAAAAGGGGGATAGGGATCGAGGAAATGTGTTGGAAGGGGGTGTTATGGGAGGAACGGTTATGGGGATAGAAATGAATGAGAAGGAAGTATTAGCAGTAAAACAGTGGATGAAGGAGAGAGGGGAAGTAGGGCCAGATGGTGTGGAAGTGTCTGAATGGGAGTGAGATAAAAGCGTTAATGAGGAGTTTGAATGCACTATGGAAAGGGAAAGAGAAAGTGACGGAAGAATGGAAGGAGGATGAAATAATACCAGTATATAAGAGGGGAAGTAGGTAGGAAGTTATAGAGGGATGACTGTAATGAATGGAATATATAGATTTTATGCGGGGGTGGTGAATGGGAAATGGAAGAGAAGGATATGGAAGAGAAGGGGGTGATATCAAACACTCAGACGGGGTTCGTAAAGAGTAAGAGTACAGCTGATAATATAGTGACGATAAATTACTTGATAAATAAGGAAGTGAGTGAAGGGAGGAGGCTGTACTTAGCATTTTTTTATTTGAAATCTACTTTTGATTCATTGGAACGGGGAAGACGAAAGAAGTAAGAATATCTGGAGGAGGATGAAAGAAGTAAGAATATCTGAGAGGATGTGTGAAAGTATAAAGAGGCTGTATGAGGGAAGAGGGGCAAGAGCTAAGGTTGGGGATGGTGTCTGAATGGTTTAGGCTTGAAAAGGGGGTAAGACAAGGGTGTCAATTGAGTGCTAATTTGTTCAACATATGTGTCAGATTTCCTCGCTAAAAAGGGGCAGTCAGCGCGAGTGTTGCTGGGGAATGAAAGAGTGCGGGCGTTAGGATATGCGGATGACATTGTATGTTTGGCAGGGAGTAGAGAGCAAATGAAAAAGATGATAGACAAGCCGAATAGATATATGAGGAAGAGAGGATTGGTGGTAAATGCGGAAAAGACGAAAGTAATGGTATGCAAGAAAGGAGGGAGGGATAGTACGAAAGATGTATTTGAAATGAATGGAAGGGTGATCGAGTGTGGGGATATATGATGTGACGAACTGGTAGTGAATATGACGATGAAAGAAAAAATATTGCAAGAGTTAGGTGTGGGAGTATGGAAAGGGGGAATAGATTTTGGATGAATCAGAGTGAAAGGTGTTGCAGGGTTTGTGGAGGAATGTAAGAGACATGGGAGCATTGGGAGGAGGAATGTGATGTTTGGATGGACGACAGGGAATCAAAAGGAGGAAGCGATGAATATGAGTGTGCATGAGGGAAAAGGAGTGAAGATAATGGAGAAGATCGAGGAGATATATAAAAAGGGGAAATAGGAATATGGGAAGTAAAGGGAATCAAAGAAACTACTTAAAAAAAACAGTAGAGAAACTTCCACATATCACTCGGCTTTTTGTCGGCACTATTTGTTGTAATTAGATGTTTTTGTTTAGTTTCATTTTAGGGGATATTGCCGTGTTATGTTGAAAATTTAATTTAGTTTAGTGGATTTAAAGAAGTTGTAAGTTGTAGTTAAGTTACACATTATAGAAAATGCCAATAAAGATTTTTTTGTTCGCTTTGTAGCGTGTATCTCCAAAGAATCTCAACTTCAGCACCTTTAAAAAGACGAAGTCATACACAAGATTTTACTTTGGGCAGATGTCACGTAACGACTCTCTAAGCAATAGAGTAAGTCCTTACGTCATTGTCGGGTCGTGTGACCAAAGTAAACTCAAAGTGCCCAGGATTACGGCCTTTTGTATCTGACTTGCTAATTCTTTATCATTGGTCTTTCTTCAAGTCGGTATGGTCTTAATAGTTTATTAGGGAGGACCGGACACCTCCCATGATGAGGACTACCAATTTGATGGAATTGCGTGGATATTAGAACCTTAGATCGCATAGCAAATCCTGATAATTAGCCACTTTTACACGTTCCTTAATTTCAATATTTTTATTAACGGGGCTAGAAAATTCTATAAAGAATATCTCCGCTTAGTGGAATCTAATAACACAATATCAGGTTAGTGCGGCTATTTCATGTGTTGTAGGAAAACCGTAGTCCTAAAAGATTTTAACGGCAGCATTTTCAACTACGGTCTCAATATCATTACCGACGTAGGGTGCAACCGGGTCTTTGTCTATGCTATACCGTAAGAATGTCGCAGATGAAAATATAGCTAGAACAAAATACATTCAACGCCATAATGCCGTCTAAACGTTTTATTATTATCAGTACAATTGTTGAGAATGTGACTATCGTTTCAACCCTTTCGGGCAATATTCGGACATGCAAACTTAATTCATAGGAGTTCTATTGTTGGGATGTTTTAGGTGACCATATTGGGACTACTAAAGATTGAACTTAGTGGTGTTAGTTGGTAAAGTAAGGGAAGAGTGTCAATAACTAGATAAACGGAAGCAACAACACGATAACGATTACGAGGGATTGGGTTATTGGTGGTGTCAAAAACTATGCGTGAGAGTGTTAACGACCAAATAGATGGGAGCAACAACCAGGTAGACGGGAACAATAAACCGATAGTCGGGAGCAACAACAAGACAACGACTACGGAAGATTGGGACTAAGAGGGACTGGAGTTATTAGTGCCAACGATCAAATGGAGAGAGTCAACTACCAGATAGGTTGGAGCAACGACACGACAATTATAGTGACGAGATGCTGTCAACTATAACTCCCAACAACAACGAAAACGACAACCACGACTCGACAGAGAGGTTACGAGGGACTGGAGTTATTAGTGTCAACGGCCAAACGGGAGGGAGTCAACTACCAGATAGATGAGAGCAACAACACGACAATTATAGTAAGGAGATAGTACCAACTATACTCAAACTATAACGTCAATTATAACAACAAGCCTAACTTTACATATTTTTATTTTTTTGATCGTCAGCAGATATTTATATATATATAGAATTTAAATATTTTTTACGATTATAGAAACAATGCTTTCTTTTCAGAAATTTTCGCTTTCAGATACAGAAAAGAAAGCATCGTTTCTACAATCGTACAAAATATTTCAATTCTATATATAAAAATATCTGCACACGATCAAAAAATTAAAATATGTAAAGTTAGGCTTGTCGTTTGTCATTGTCTGGTTGTTATTGCTGTTATAATTGACGTTATAGTTCGAGTATAGTTGTTACTATCTCATTACTATGATTGTCGTGTTGTTGCTCTCACCTATCTGGTAGTTGGCTCCCTCCCGTTTGGTCATTAACACTAATAAGTCCAGTTTCTAGTAGCCCCAATACCCAGACAGTTGTTGTCTTCTTGTTGCTCCCGTCTATTTGGTCATTAACTCACTCTCAGATAGTTTTTGACACCACCAAACCCAACCCCTCGAAATCGTTGTCTCGTTGTTATCGCTTCCATGTATTTAGTTATTGACTCCTTGTACTTTAACAACTAACACCACTAATTCCAATTCCTAGTACCGCCAATATGGTCACCTAAAACTTCCAAACAATAGAACTCCCATGAATTAAGTCTGTATGTCCGAAGATGCCCCGAAACAATAGTCACAATCTCAACAATTGTACTATACGTGGTAGTAACGAAGTAAAACACTTCCAGTTGATCTCATCATGGATTACCACAAAGTCTCAATCAATCAATATTAAAGAATATATTGTTTTCGGAATTTAAATGTCCTTAAACGAAATATGAATAATGCCAAATAAAGATTTCGTTAGTACTCTAATGATTTTCAAAGCGTAGACATAACGCCTGCACACACTCACTAATTAAATGATGGTGAAGATAAAACTAAACTATTTGCAAAATACTATTCTGCATACAAATCAAATGAAAACACCATTTGTGAGAGAATTATTTCAAATTAAAATGATTCATAAAGAAAAACATTATTGAAAATTTCGGAGGAACTAAAAGATCTCTTCTGATTAAAGATAAATATTATAATGTTCTCTACTCAGGAAAATTTGTAGAGAATTCGCCGAATTTCACTCGGGTCAATATTTTTCCAATATTTGGAAAAGTGTGACGTTCCACACACATTACAAAAACACGTTAAAAATAAATGTTCTACTCATATAATCTAGTTTCAAATAATATGTCTTACTCATATAATAGTGAGCAAGACAAACTTCCATTTTTATTCGCCGTGAACGTTTTAGAAATTTTCAACCCAAAATACCTTTATTAGACCACATAGCCTACAGATATTATTCTATATTCCAAACTCTCACACAACCTAACCTGTACAAAAAGAAAGTATTTCCTTCACAGGCATATTTTGTTTAAACATTGCTCGGACGAGCCCATTACAAATCATCTACAATTTCTTGAAGCCAAATATCCTATTCCTAGACGGAATGTAGAAAATAAACACTCCGATCTATCTCATCAAACTTCTATTCAGCTAGAAAGACAGTACGCGAGAAAACAGCTACGCAACAAACCTTTTCCTCATCAGTCAGGTGGAATCCTTCAAACAATGCAAAAACCCCTGAGGGCCTTCAAGATATACTGGCATCAAGTTTTCTATCCTTAAGATAACGTCCTGGCCGATCTTATAAAAAATAGACAAGCGGACAGCGTAGTTCTTATATTTATAAAAATAGAAAGAGCAGGTGCGAACCTATTTTCATCCTCTCATTAGGTAGTCGGTCCGGGACAACTTATTGTTTTGCTTGAACTTCAAAATTGTCTTCTGTAGTGCGACTTTAAATCAAATTGTTTCAAAATTTAGTCGTCTTTTTTTAAACTCATTTATTACACGCTTTAGTATTGAACAATATTTCGATAAAAGATCTTTATTTAAAGACGTAAATGCTTTAAAAAAAGATAAGTTTATTAAAAAGGATGCCCGTATTCAATTAGTATTAAATAACATGCAAACAGCTTTAACCAGGGAACAAAAATTATTTAAATGTTCCATCTTTAAAAGATTCTGAGATGTAGCCGAAGTATATTCAATTTTAAAAGTGACAATGTCGCACTCTATTGAAGATAATACTATGGAACTTATATCATTCGATGCGTATTTCAAGATGCTATATATAATTTCGGTATGTGCAAATATTGTATGCCTGGAAAATTAAAGAGTGGAATTCCATCGTGGTCCTATGAAAAAATATTTTTCAATGCACAAAAATCTTGTGCACCTACTCGCCGAATTTCACTCGGGTCAATAGATTAGAAGAAATTCATGAATATACAGACATTTTCCAAAAATCACTTTTTTGGACCCAAAGATCTCCAAAATTTGAAATAAGCACCCAATCTCGAAATAAGCTAGTAAAACAACAGATATGTTTAGATTAATTAAAATCTAATATACGATAATAATAACAAAATGTTTATTAATCTACGCTAGTGTTCTATTCGTTTTCTTGCGTACGAAGCCTGGCATCTCCGTTAATCACTCGAATGTTCAATTGCTGCGCCCTCTCCACAATTTCTTTCCGTTTGCGTGCCGATACAGCGTGCGCAATCTCTGCGCAATATGTGCGATTATGCATCATTAAAATTTCCAATTCCTGTTGACATTAAAAATATAAACAAAGTTGTCATGTGGTCAAGAAATACAAAAAAAATCTGTATGGTGAATATCAGAAAGCTGTAAAATTGTATAAAAAGATGAGATAGTTTACCAAATGCAGTGGGTCGAATAAAAAACTTAAAATTACAATACCAAATATTATTAGAAACTCGTAAATGACTAATGTTTCCGATATACATTTAGACGAAAAATGTCAAATGCAACTTCATGCGGATGAATGTCGTAATTTTATTCTCTTCTGGTTCACTACAAATTGGAACGTGTTAACAAATGGAAATAATCGAAAAGGAGTTGATATTTTGCATTTACTATCGACATGCATGTTTTCAAGTTCAGAGTTAAAACTAACAATGTCCCTGTAGTTTAATCCGAAGCTAAGGCATATAACAAATACAATTAAGGCACAAAAACTAAAGAGTCAAGCCGATTGTAAATATTTAAGCATTTTGGTAGCAAGTATATAAAGATCGCTAATGCTTGTTATAAAGGTTAGAAGACACAATAAAAACCATAACAATTCCAGAAGTTATAAGTGAGTTGAGTTACAAGTGCTTAAATTGTCCAGTTTCACCACCAGCGGGATTATTGAATCGGTGCACAAACTGACGATTTAAAATATTGACCAAGAGTTCCTGTTAAATAAGTATTTAAATCAGTAAAAGATATAATGATAAAGAAAACGCCGCCCACGCATTTTTTAGATTCGGAAACACAAAAAGCCGTTGGGAAATAAATCAGGTGAATACCGATAGAGCCCTCCTTCAAATACTGAATTGTTAGACGTGCGGTGCAAGAATGAGCTGGTATTATAATGTTGACATTAAAAGATGTGACGATTTGGGTTAATTTTTTTTATTTTATCAATGACATTTGGCAAACAAATTATTTACCATTTAGCCCTACTAAACGCAAAAAATGGTTGACATATACAACAAAAAAAAAAAAAACAAGTAATTAGTTGCTTGGAACTGCGTCCTGAACTGTTGCTGGATTCTGTTCATTTTATATCTTATTTTTTCGATAAAAAGGATCTGTAATTTACTTAATTTGATCACATTCATGGAACTTGCAAATTAGTAGACAAAAAAATTGTGAAAATAAAAATTGTACACATATTTTATATAGAAAGACTACATAATTTTACTTGCCAAAAACAGTACATGTACATTTTATATACCAAAAATACATAATTTTATTTGCCAAAAAGAGTACATGTACTATTTAAACAGTATGGTCAGTAACTCTATGTAAATGGGAATGTTACCTTAATATTATGGATTCTTAGTTTGAAAAAACCATTTGGCAACATATGTCTCGTCTTTTTATTTCCACGATAACCTATCTTGGGCATTTTATATTGTCCCTTAAAGCGCCTTCGAACCCGATTATCAATACCTTTCGGTTTACGCCAATTCGTCTAAAAAAATTAATGAGAATACTGTTAAAAATTGTATATTTAAAGTATACAACTTTTAAGTGCTATTGTAATTTACCTTAAGTTTAGCATATCGATCTGATTGATGCCTGATAAACTTCTTGGTTCTCTTATGGACAATTTTTGGCTTAAAAAGAGGCTTAATCGTACCCATTATGCGTACTGAAAATAAAATAGGTTATAATAATATAAAATAAAAAATATGATTCGTTCTTATAAATTCCAATGGTATATAATACAATATAGTATAAAATAGAAAATTTTACTCACTGATTCTTTCTTTTAATAAAGATTTCCAAATATTTTATAAAAATCAATTGAATGACATTTGTTGAAGAGCTAATAACACAAAACTTGTTAATATATTAGACTTTTGCGTAGAGGTGGGTTAATTTCGATATTATGGAACAGGTACGCTCTATTCATGATACGTGCTCCAATTCCCATATTTGTGACAAGTGAATAATGAAATCTACCAATTAATAAATAACATAATAAACGTATATTACTAATCTGGCGAGTATTAATTATTATATTTTATATGCATTAAGTTTTTTTTAAATTTAAATAATCAGCACACCTAGTACTTGTAAGACAAACCCGTTCCAGCAAAAAACGAATTTACTATGTACTAAGCATCTTTACTTTTCACATAGAGCTGACTTCTACAAGTTTTGGTTTTGAATTTTTAGAACATAAAGCTGACTAGAAATATATATATATCGAAAGTCATAGGCGTATCAAAAGAATTTTACGTTTCATTTATTTAAACTTATTTTCACCATCGAAAGTAACTAAACTAGCACTATATTTTCTGACAGTACTGGTCACAAGTTAGAAGACCTAAATCCTTAACTCCTTTTTATTTCGGTATAATCTAATTGCATCAATGCAAATTGTCAGTCGTATTTATTTTGATAATGCAGCTACGTGACTTTAAAAACAACTTGTTAAATTATATATATATATATATATATAAGTTCTTAAATGGCTTAGTGTAAACAATGACAAACACTAATTAAGTACTTTTATTTTTTTTAATTGTATGTTTACACTCTAACGAGTAATTATTTGCTACTTTAGCAATTCTTGCCATTCCAGTTGTGATGTTGAACTTTTAAAACATGTTCTTTTTTGACATGTAGTTTTTCATAAAAATAGCTCGTAAAGAATTAACACCCGTGTTTTTTTGTCGTCGAAAATATAACTATGTACCAATCGCAACCTCTCGCAATGAGGTTTGTTTCAGGGATGTATTTCTCATAAAAGGTATTGCATATAATGCGTTTAAAACAATTCTCCATCGCGTTTCATGAATTTTACATAAGTTGTACTGCGGGTATAGAACCACATTAATTATGACAAAATTTGTAATGAGAAGAAGCGCATACACCTAGACAAAACCCCATTGAACAAGTCAGCGCTTATAAATACTGATGGGGCCATGAGATTACCATTAACGAAAAGTGTGACATAAATTGATCTTAAATCTACGGCATTTGAAAAAATCTTAAAAAGTTGCATATCTCAATACTTCAAAAGTACATTCCGTAATCAATGTGTTCTACCTGTCAAAACCCGTCGTGTCAGAAGAACAAAGTATTATCTGGATCACGAGCCATTTTTTCAGTATCGAGCTGCAAAGTTTTGATCTGATATTATTTGTTATTCCTGCAATATTTGGAGAAAACCTTTTGATTAGCTACTTAGAAATCGGTTGAAAAATTACTCTGCCTATTTTTATATCTATTCGTCTTTAAGAACTATTCTTTTTGTTATTCGTAAAATGTAGATAGGACTTTGTTTACGAAGTGAACAAAGTGAAAAAAACTCATTGTTTTTTTTTCATATATCTTTCTATATTGTTTTTTTATATCTTTCATTGTTTTTTTTCATATATCTTTCACTATGTGCTGCTGAAAAGAGCAATTTTTTCCTCTGCTATCTTTTTTAGGTAAGTCGAGGTGGGCAGAATAAAGTGATTTTTGTGAAATATTGTATAAACGAAAAAAGTTGAAAATCAAAGCCATGGAAAGTGCATTGAACAAGTACTGCTAATTGTTATAATTATACTTGTTTGGCTAGATGAAAGCAGCGTTTATACCGTAATTAATAAAATTTAAATTTATAATAGTTGGAGTACTTAAAACAAGAACAGATGAAACATACATTATGACGTTCTAAATAAGAATCTCATATTTATTAATCAATGCCAATCTCATATATAAAATGAATCCTTATAGAATTATAAATAAATACTACTGTGTACGTCTGTTTTACGACACGCTGCATTTTTTGCGGCGTGTCCTTTAATCGATAACATAATTCTTTTTTGCTTATCCCACTTTTGACGAAGGCTAAAAGATGCACTTGTATAGTAATGTAAAACTGCCAACAAAAACGTTCATGTAATATGTTGTTTTAATATTAACATAAACTTGTTCTAATTCATTTACATGCAACGATTTTTTATATGTAATAATTATTAGCTTGCGTCTAGCAGAATTCTAAAGTGGGTATCTTTATTTATTGAGTCATATTTAGATAATTGTAAAACTTCATAATATTTTAACTATGTATTAAATTACATTTCAGATATCACATAAAAAGATAATACATTTCAATAATACATGAAATAAAAAATATATTATTTTTTTGTAGAGAAAATCTGGGAAGATAAGACACGCTTGGCGTGGTTCTTACCTTCCAAATTTCCGCTGGATGTTAATAGCTATTTTTCATGTACTTTTAACAATACATAAACCCTTTCGTGGATTTATCTGGGAGTATAACCACTGTAGTGTTCATCCCCCAAATACATTCACTGGTTTGAAAGCTAATAGAATATATATGCTTAGGAGTATAGAAACCGTAGCTCATATGAAATATCGATAAAACTTAAATATAATTCCGTAATTGATAATAAAATATATATAATAGTAAGCAATATCTTGGAGGCTACAGATTTGAAGAATCTGTAGTATCCAGATATTTCCCTGTTTACTACGTAAACATGTATGTTATTAGGTTGTTCTGTTCTATTACAATGTTCAAACTCAAATAGAACAATAATATACATGTATAGGCATCAATCGAACAAAAAGATTGTGATCGATTTGTTTTCAATTGTCCATCATTTCAATGAAATTTACAATTTCACATGTAATTTTTATGCAATTTTATCGCCAGGTCAAAGTATTACGCTGCTATTGATTTTAGAAAAAATGTTGAGCGCAGTAAATCCGCCAATTAAAGGAGCCCTTTGACTTTAATATTTGTTCACGACTGCTCTTAAGGATTTAGTTTAATATAAAAAGACTAGTGTACGCATGATTCGCCCGTGTTTGCACCTTGTTCGAACAGCAAAGAAAATACGCGAGAGACCGTTAGAGGTAAATGTTATGCGGTCAATTTTTCTGATAGAAATAAAAAAAATCATAGAAACGAGTCAAATGCAAGTTTCCTTAGATTAGCAGCAATGTTAAATTTGAATTGGGTGATATATTGCAAAACTCATAGCAGGCATTGTACTGGGAATATTCTAAAATAGCAACATCCTTAAGAAGCATTCCGAAGAGGACGTCAACCAGAGGAGCGTTTAAGAGGCCCCCATGATTTTCTTCTTTTCATCATTTTTCGTTTAGATTTTGTACTAGTAATTACACATAAATATACTTCATGAAATAATAAGTCTATTCCGAAAAGATTAAATTTCCTGCAGGCAGCATTTAAAAACATGCTAGCTAAAAACAAAAAATCTAAAATCCAACCTTAAAAACTATTTCTATAGGATATACATTTATTGACATTAGTGTGAATAACAAACATAAAAAGTGAATTAACAATCATTCGCTCTCTTCTTCATCACTAAAATAAGTACTCTTCTTGATTTTCTTCTTTTTCGGTATCGCAAGAGACTCGTCCTCGTAATTACCAGTTGCAACTTTTAGTCGATACATCTCCAATTCATTTTTTTCGTGCTAGAAGTAAGACATTATCTTATGAGGTGTACGATATTAAATTGAAGTGCATTAATTTAGGGTTGGAATAGTTGTGGATTAACTAGATGCAAATGATTCAAATTATGGAGACACAATTAATTCCATTGAATAGGTGGGTTACAAGGTGACTTGGTCAAACTAAATAGATCAACGTTTGTTTTATGTAGTATTAGTAAAACATGATTTGTTATACAATAGATAAAGGTGTACACAAATTTTTTAATTATTAGATTTTCAGAGAAACCTCAAGTAAGTCAAACGTCCATTCCGGTTAATTTGTATAGTTAACCGTGCATAGTTAATCTAATACAAAAACAATATAATTGTTGTGTTTATTTGGTCACATCTGTTTACACAGATTTTTCATTGATAGAATTACTATTGTAAATAAATATAAAACAATAAGAGTTATACATATGGAATGAAATACCTCCATTGCGATAGCTGCACTTAACGTTTCATCATCAGAAACATATTCCTCTTCAGAATTATTTTCCTCGTTTCGCTCTTTTACCCCTCTTCGCATTTTAAACGTTTCATCGTAGACGTCTTCATCGGCCGAATCGTTATAATAATGTGCTAAATCTTGATCTACCTCAGCTTTTGATGATATGCGATCCTCATTAGATGTTGCCTTTTTTCGTTTACGCACTTTTTTTGGTGGCGGCTCTCTTTCACCCAACAAATTTTTGTCGCATGAGTAGCTTAAATGGCCTTCTTCACCACACTCATAACACCGACTCTTATCAACGTAAATCTAAAATGGACTTTGTATTGTTTTTAATTTTCATTATTTAAATAATCATAAAACCCTTTTAGAGGGCTTAGACAACAAAGATGACAATAATGATGTTGATAAAATTCGATATGGTTATAAAGTTATTAATAAATTGATCCCAAAAATATCAATTCCTGTAGAGAATTATAACATTAATGACATAATAACATATGTTATTATCAAAAATAATTTATTAATTAAAACACAAAATACCTTCTTACGAATATAATCAGCACTTCTTCCATTATCTTTCGCTATACTGGCTTTCAGTGTTCTGCCAAACATCTAATATATTATAACAATTAATGTTTTGAGCAGTATTATTATAGATGTATTAATTAAAGATAATCTTTACAAACCAAATCACTTCTTCCCATTACATGTTTTGAAATAAGATTTCATTCTCAAACCACTTTTCGCATCCTTTCCATCAGAGAAGCGATAAGAAATTGGGTCATTAAAAAATAGAGCGATCGGTAAAGTCTGCAAGCAATCAACATAGCAAGAGTTTTGTAGGAAAGCCTTATAAGACCCAAATCTGATTTGCTGAAACTCGATAGGAAGCAAAAACGATTACTCGCCTGCTGACAGGACACACATCTCTTAAGGCACATATGATGAAAATTTAACAACACGGCACATAAGTAAAGTGTAGGCTATGCCTGGAGGAAGTGAGACTGGTAATTTAATAAATCATTTGAGCTACCTAAACACACAACATATGTTTTGTGAATAGCATTCGCATCCTGAAGGGGAGACATTTTTCTAGGAACGAAAGTGGTACAAAAATATTTCAAAAATACCTAGAAAAACTGGTAGAAGACAGCTATATTGGACTGACGCGACTAAACAATCAGGAAATGTACGATAAACCGATTGACTGTAGCTTAAGTAGACTCGCAGACAGCCTTTGCTAATAATAAAATGGACAATTCTATTCATATATACGAAACCGTTAATATATGTAAATAATAAAAAAACTTACTTCTTGAGAATTGCTGGCTTGCGCACACTTTTTTGCATCATCTTTAGTTAAAAATAAAATAAATGCTACTCCTTTACTTAATCTCGTTAGCTTATCTCTTAATATTGTTACTCTGCAAACAAAATACACAAATTTATTTGATTTAGTTAAATGGTAAAAGAAAAAGTCAATGTACTTGACGATTTTTCCATATTTTTCGAAAAGTTTGTGTACATCATTGTTTGTTAAATGGTAGGGTAGATTTGATACATATACGGTACTTTTACTGGGCACTAGACCATGGCTCATTATTTAAAAGCCTATTTACATTGAAAATTGTAATTCATATCATAACAATCATTTATCATTATTAATTAACTTCTTTTAATTTTCAATGATTTTTGAACATAACCTCAAAACATTAAAACGCCCGTAACGTTTTAAGTAAAACAATTTAGAGGTGGTCAGTGAGTACTGGACCTGTTATTTTAGAACAGGCCCGATTAGAAAATGTTGAAAACATAGCATAATCATCTTGATTGATAACGCAAATATCCTAGAATTGCTTGCATAGGCTTCTACGCGTACACTGGCCTTCGAAAAATAACAGGTCCACCCGTAAATATATGCGAAAGTAAAACTTACACTGCAAATAAAAAGCTAGTTTTTCCCTAGTAACTATAAATTTGATAAAACTATTATTACCTTTGTATTGTACTATTAATTCAGTTCAATTAAAACAATAGTAGTGCTTATATGTAATAACGATACACTAATAAATAGATTGATCGACAGTTATTATTTGAAGACGATATTGAAGAGGGGTCAAAACGTCGAATGATGTAATTAATTGACCATAATAAACGCAGAATGTCCAAAATCCGAAGAGTTTTTTTCATTAGTTACTACTACCGTGCACGAGTTATTAATCTATTTATTAAAGCATTTCGAACGGATCGCAATGGGGGTTTTCAGGAGGATCAGCCCATTTATGGGGTGGAACCAGTTTCACTGCTGAAGGATTGGTGTCATCTAAAGAAAAAACACGCAAACGTAAAAAATCAACAGTTATTAAATGAATTGTTCATTTTTTTAGTCCTGAAGATGCCATTGAAGATTGGTCGAAACGTCGACTGATATAATTAATTTATCATAATAAACACAGAATGTCCAAATCCGAAGAGTTTTATTTCATTAGTTACTACTACGGTGGATGTGATATCAATCTATTTATGTCTTATTTGTCCTGGTGTAAAAACCGTTGCTAAGACATCTTCATATTTTCGAACTGTCGAATCTCTTGCTTCCATTTTTTTAAAAAGTTTCTTCTTCTGCTCCTATAACATTTTTATCTTTTTCCTAAGCAAGTTTATTTCACTTTGATTTTTCCTAAAATTAATTGAACAATTAGTAATAACGTGGAAAATTAAAGTCCAAATACCTAGTACTTACTCCATTCTTGACTCTTTATGTTCTATATTATCCAATTCTATATTTCTATTGTTAGCCAAATTAAATACGGGTTCTTCAAGGATGGTTTTATTGTTTAAAGTTTGCGATTCAGTAGAATAAGACGTATTCACGATATCTTTCACTTCATCCCGTCGCCTTCTTTTAGCCAACCGCAATGACCTTTCCTCATTATTTACTGTCTGAGATATTTTGGGAACTCCAGGAAGATTTACTGTGGCTAGAGCATCAGGTCCTAAATGGCGGCTGTTTCTTGGAGTGTATTGCAGTAATCTTTGTTGTAAGGGTATTTCGAAAGCATTGGCTTCAAAATGAACTGAACAAACACATGCTAAAATAATGCAAATCGATAAGTTGCTATACAATATATTAAGTTTAAAAATAGAGGAGGAATAAGATTATGCACTTACCATTCTTTAAATTTATTTTATCCTTTCTTTGCTAAATTTTCATTTTTTGGAAATCGGAAGTATTTTAAGTCCGTTCCCTTTGTATTCTGGTTATAGTTATTAGAAGTAGATACAGCACAACTCGACATTCTAGCTGATTAAAACACTTTTCTCAACTTACATGTGCTCAACAATGCAAAAGACTGAAGTGACTCATGTAACGTAAGGCGAATGTAAGTAAAGGGCGGACGAATAGTACGTCATCCGTACCAATGCGCACTAATGGACGAATATGCGACTAGTTGTCAGCATACCGGTGTAGTGTATCGTGATATTTCATAATGATTATGCAATGCAAAATTTTACCAGTTCCTCAATTGTACCAGTTCCAATGATGTACGGTTACAATGATTAAAATGCT
>WYDF02064013.1:0-11665 GCA_009867245.2 Adranes taylori
TGGCTAATTCTGGAAAGCCAGAATACGCAACACATATCATATATGGAAAATGCAATATATAATAAACGTAGGTAACGTGTGTGTTACGTGCTGTAATTCTCTGCTATACAACATGGGGTTCCGGAATCCCATCTATTTAATTAATTTAATTCGTATTCTATAGAGACTTTTATCTTTTAAGCAATATGCTTTATATTTATTATATAGATTTTACTTCCAATGCGTTTAAGGATCTTTGAATAATTAGATTATGAGAAAATGTATTGTGATTAGTATAATAAACTGAAATAAATTGCCCAAGTTTAGCTAAGTAAACGCTCTGTCATAGCGGGTGCCCTCAGATATCTATATTACCCCAGGAACCCGATATGATGTCAAAAGCTAATACGTTCCAAATAGGAACAACAGCTTCAAAGTTATTATATAAATGGTTATATATATGACGAGAAAAAAACTGATTGTCATCTATTGTGGGGGTGGGGAAATGGGCTTCGAAAGTAAAATCTATTTAATCACGTAACTCCCGCTTACTATTTCATTTCACTACTTCACTCATTCATTCAGTCACTAATTCATCCATTCAATCGTTGTTCCCAACATTTCTAGACAGATCTCAGCTTGCGTCGGCATATCCTTGGTTCGTCCTCGCCCGTGACGTACCAAGATCGCAGCGTACCAAGATTCAGAAACTCTGATATAGAGCTATTTTATAGTGGAGACTTATATTACATTAAAACTATGGTTAAATAAGCAGATTATTGAAACTTATGTTATAAAATGCAATAAACCTTATACATAAATATAGAACAGTTTTAACTTATGAAATATTACAAACCGTGCGTTTATTATAGGGCTCATAAATGCATTTAACACCAACAGGAGTTACAGATGCAGAAACACATATTTGATCCAATTTTATAGGTTGTACATAACATAACATTACAACAGCATGACATTATAATCGTATTGTTTCGAATATGGAGTATCTAAATCCGTTTAATACTTAATTAGTGTGCTGTGCATATTGTTCATATAGATAGATACAATTAAATTGTTTATAACAAATCTTACCTATGTATAGTGTATTCGATAGTGTATATAGTTGAGATGTAATTAATCTATAAGTCTTCTGATGTTAAGATCACTTTAGGTTAACATATACTTCTTGTAGCCAGAACTGAACTAAATATAATTTTTAATATTAGAAAGATTTTTTTAGAATGAAACAATTTTAAAGTATTTGCATGCAATTGGAAATGTGTTGGGAGTATTTTCTTGGTAAAGTGTTTTTATACGTGGGAGTTGGACAATGCTGCGTTGAACACCATGGTGTAGTGGATGGCATGTTAGTCTCGGGCTCCTGAGTAAATTCCGTCAAACGGTCCGTGCATTGCACAGGAGAATCGGAGGGATGTTAGGCCTTTTATGTTGTAGTTGTAGAGAGTTGAGCTGACATTTGTTCCAACCACGGTAATCGTTCTGGATTGAATCCTCGCACGCAAATAATTGAAGAGTGGTTCCACTTCTTTTGCCATTGTGGATGTAGCTTGTCTCTTGCAACATTTCTGCATTTCAGAAATTAGTAGTTTTCTGAGTGCTGTTACAACTATTGCACACAGGTCTCCTTTCGGAATTATTTGAATTTTGTTCAGTAATTGGACTATTTTCTAAACGTTGATTGCTCCTGCCTACACTGGTACAGCGTATAGCATAAAATATCTGATGAATTTTTGTCCATGATAACTCCACGGTATTTTACATGTGCTGATATTTCTTATCCCGCGATAACCAGCTTCTGTTTCTTTCGCTTTCTCTTGAATAGAATTACCTCTCTTTTTCACGAGCTACTTTCTATTTATGATTTCTTAGCCACTTTATGATAGTTTTTACGGAAGTGATCAGTGCTGAGCAACACCTATCAGAGCAATATCATCAGCCAATCCTATAATTTGGACAACTTACGGAAAGTGTTTCTTAAGAGGAATCATGTTAATTCAACATATAGAATTATGAAATATTTCCCCTCATTTGCTCCCAGTACTGTTTATTATCTGCCCGTATAGGTTGAATTACAACTTAAGTCTCATCCTCTTCATGCGTCATTTATATTATAAATAAACAAGACCATAGAACAGAACCGCATTTAGCACTGAATCATCAATGACGTACTCAATAGCAGTTGAAAATTTAAATTCAAAAACAATTAATTAATTTTAAATAATAATATGCTCTTTTATAATTATATAACAAAAAAGATATATTTGTGCAAAAAGATATACAAAAAAGTTATATTATGTCAGAAATCAAATGTTATTTAAATACATTTAATACAATATTTAATAGTAACACCAACTTATCAACCACCACTACCTTTTCAACCATCAACGTCCTGTTGTGCATGGGCAAATTTAAGTCTTGCCTTTCCGTTTTTATGATTCACTATTAGTTTTATTTTCTAGGCAGTGCAATCATAGAGCCCACAACTCTTCAGAGGATGAGATGTAGTCTTGCGACTAATGCCCCACGCATTTTCATCACACATTTTGCGTACAATGTCAATTGCTCTTTTCATCGAATTTGCATCGAATTTTTTTCTAATAATTATATCTTGTGCAGAAATTGTTTTCTTGGGCGATTGCTTAAACCAGATATTGAAAATTTAATACTATCTTCTTTACATTGTACGTTTTGATAAGAGAGCGTTTATAAACAATTTCAAAAGAAACACAAAGGATAATGCCAATGTAAGGCTAACTAACATAAGCAAATATTAAACTTCAGAATATAAACAAATCAGAATCATGTAAAAGCTATTTTGAAAGCAAAGCCGTCCGGATTTTTTGCACTGGTATATATGTTAGATATAGATGTAAAGATACGTACACACGATACGTACAGATAGAAACCTAGCATATAGTCTTGCTATAGTCTGACTATAGCGAGATTGTCTTCCTATAGTCCGACTATAGTCTTGCTATAGTCAGAATATAGCAAGACTATAGTTGTATGGCCGTTTCGTATATTCCAATCTTATTCGTATAGTTGAAATATACGCTATTTTTTAGCTATACGATAAACTATGCTAGTTTTTAGCTACGCTAGTTTTCTGCCTCATGTTTACATACATTATTAGTACAAAGAGAAATATTTGGTTTACATTTTGGTTCAATAATAACTCCTTATATTTTTATAACAATTTGAAGCTTCCGAAATAACAAATTTCAGATTCTTATTAACACCAAATGTGGTTTTGAATATACTTTGCTATTATAACGAAAAACAATAAAGTCATATCATTTTAGGTTCATATTTCTCAGCTACAGATAACACGCAAAAAAGGGAATTTTGTTCCCCATTTTACTATGTACCAGTTTACAATATTTTGGAAATTTTTAACAATTCACTCTATAAGTAACTGAAATCTATGACTTGACTATTTTTGACGATTATGATTTTATAGGAAATTTCTGTTTTCAGAACAGTTTGCGCTTTGCTTCTTCTTTGTTCCTTTGCTTACTCTCCTCTATTGCCTTTGTTATGTTAAGTACTCAGCTTCACGTTAAGTAGTCAGGTGCTTTAATTATATTAACTAAAAACATTTATCTTGGATCAACCAGTTCTGATAAAATATAGATCAAATAAAATAAAACCAAGTTTCTTTTCATATTTTCTTCCCAGAATTCATTTTTGTCCATATGTGTTCAATTTTCAACTTTTTCCTGTCTATACATCGAGAATTCAACCTTTTTTCCAGGAATACGTAGTTCGCCCTGAATTTTGTAGAACCATAATATCTAGAATGTAATGTTGTTTCTTCAAATTGTGTCATCAAGTAACATATGAAAGCCTCAGGCCGGACATTTTATTTCAACAGTTAAATTGTCCAAAATCATACTACATGGAGTAGCACCTAGAAATGGACATTGCGTGTCGACAAATAGGACATTGCTTGGTGCAATTATACATTTTCTTCCATCTACAGTTGAGCCAAAACATTTCTTCGAACATTTCTTCATGCTTAATACAAGCAATGCTTAGTGTAAATAAACGTTCAGGCTAGATGCCAAGTATTGGTAATAAACAAATTATTATTAATTGTTTACATTTTGTTGTCATTTTACGCGTACACTGAATAAAAATTTGATTAATAATTTGCGGGATTCTTCCAAACAAAATTCTGAACTGCCTAAATTGGAAACTAAGTGTTTTGCCCTAAAGATCACGCTCTTTGACACTCTAAATCTGTGCAAAATTTTGCTTTTTCAATTTCTAGAACAACAGGTTCTAGATCTGTTTTAATTACCATAATTGTCACCTCGACTGGCCAATTTTTTAAAGGAAATTTTACTACTGCTTAATTTTTTCATTAAAAGATTTGTTCTTTTCAGTGTTTCTCATTTATTTTTCTTTCATTTATATTCAATTCTTTTCATAATTTGCATGTTGATAGTAACGTTATCTGTACGATTGACCTTTAAGAAAGTTAATTCTTTTTGCAGCAAGAAATTTATTGATGATTTAGTTGAATATTGTTCTACAGTATTATTGTCAACATTTGTAACAAAACTTCTGCTGTTTTAGATATGTTTGAAACAATTTGCCTTCATCTCTGGAAAATTTCAGGGGAATTCATAAATGCAGTTATATGAATTGTGTCATTTTGATATGTTTTACAAAAGCAACCGTTGCATTTGTCATGGCTACTGAACAAAAAGATTCGAAAATTACACTTTTGGCTCGTAACAAGATGATAGTTAAGTTACTGTAGAGCCTAACGTTAGATTGACGTGAGCTGAGTGAAACACACCTGTCGGAAACGAACTAGTAAATCTCTTTATAAATAATTAACAATAATTTAATAACATTTATCTGATAAACTTGATTTCTGGTACTAACCATTAGAATATATAGTTACAAATATAAAACAAAATGAACGTGATTTAATGTCACAATAAATTGATGACACTATAGAGTCTATAGTGTCATCGTATAGACGCTATTTCTATTCGCACATTATAATGTGTACGTAAATTAAGTATAATGCAAAATATGTATCAACTTGACCTTATATGTTTTGTTGTACCTACATAGTACCTTTATACATATTATATTTTTGATATTAAATGAAAATGCATGTCTATTAATTTGTTTAGTTTGCAATTTTGCTCAACTGATATTAAATATCTTTATTCCATTAGAATTTGATGAATATTTAATTGAGATGAAATCTTAAACTATCAAATAAACTTTATTTTCTTTTACTAATCAGTGCTCAATTCTATTGTATAAATTAGACGGCTACCGTGGAGTATGATGGTATCATCCTCACGGTACCTCCTTGTTTTGTAGCTTAACGATATATTTCACTAAAGCAAAGTAATATAATATTATTTTGATCATTTCAAAAATATATGATCATTTATCCTGTTTATGACTTGAACATTCTGCCATGTCTCTTATAATCAACGGATGGCTGCTGGCTTACTGTACTTTTAACTTGTTGCAGTTGTTTTTCCTCTATCCGTCCTTCTAGCCCGCTTCTGAAGTTCAAGACGTTCTTTCCTTCTACTTTCTTCCTTGTCATGATGTCGATACCAAGCGTCCGATGTTCACCATTTTGGATCCCTTGATGTTCACCTTGATTTTTACGATGGCTGCTTTAACGGGCCCTGTCGGCCTGGATATGTTGCCCTTTGGTTAATTCTCTCCTGCGCTGGGTCTTTTTTGCAGACTTCCTGTCCTACCTTCCATTCTTGCCATGGTTTTATTTGGTACCCACGCTGGCAGGAAAGTGCCCGGCTCTCAAAATGTAGATTAGACTATACGGTCCTTTTGCTCTTGCCATTCGGTTGCTTTATGGAATAACCGCCTGAATCCTATGTCTATTTTCTTCATCCATATGTCGCCAACACAACTTTCCCAATTCTGTTGTTTAAATTAGAGGGCTAATTTATTATTATGGTTAACAGAATTGAACACATACATATAAATAACATTATCTTTAGCAACTTGTAAATCCTATTTCTTTTGTGTGTAGAAAGTTGCGTATTCTTTATTTGAGAGGTATCAGGAACCATCCAGCCCATGGTTCGGATTATCCAAATATCTCGCTGAATAATATTTTCCTATCTACAATAACAAAATGTTTAATACAAAGTGAATGTACCATGGAGTATGATGATATCATCCTCACGGTACCTCTTTGTTTTGTAGCTTTACGTTGTATTTTACTAAAGCAAAGTAACATAATATTATTTTTATAATTTTAAAAACATATGATATTTTTTTCCTGTACATAAAAAAAAAACGTTACCAAATACTTGACAGGTGCCGTAGTTTTCTAAACTGGTTGCAATATCTACATCTGATGTACTACATTTTGAGCGATATGCTATGACTGAAGTGACAGCACTGGCAATCGGCACCAGTGACTGAAGTGGCAATCGTAAAATGTTTCGTGATATTCTTTTACGAGATTGTGCAGGAAATATTTTATTTATTGATAAAGCTCAAAATTTATTTTAAGCATTTTGTAGCAGCTGGTTTTGACATTTACTTTTTTCAGTAGTTTAGTCTATATATGGCCTAGATCATTTTACCAACTGTCGTTAAAAATATGAGTTTTCAAAAAGAAAAAAAATAGGGTGATCTCCAAATTATAGCCTGATGGCTCTTGTCCGGGGCCCCTTATAACGGTTTAGACATTGATCACCATTAAAAAAAGTTCATGAGAGATAAAAACTGTACACATTATGATAATTTCTGGAGACGATGAATACAAGTATTTGCTCTACTTACTTTTGTCAAAAACGTCGGTAAAACACAATTTTTGTAAAATATATGGGCCTCTAAATAAATCACCTGACAATACGGCGCGCAATACTAACTAAAACGTTGCGATAACACCCCAACGTTTATCAGACGACAACTAATATTTAGTCTAGCAGCAGATAGGTAGGCAGGGAGCGACTTACTGACGGTAGACTATTCGTTGTGACATTCTTCATCATTCAGATTAATTTTTTTCAAAATCTGTTAACCGGAAAGCACGTTGTCTTAAAGATATACCTTGTAATAACCACTGTTTCCAATATCACACAAATCAAGATTTAGTGACCGAAAAATACAAATGGACAGAGGTAACTTTTAAAAAGCAGACTATGTCATTTTATCCCAGTATGTCATTTTAGGCCAAGTTCGCCTTCTCGAAAAATTTTTGTAAAGTACTTGTTGAGTTTGTGTTCTTGGCGGTAAATAAAAGCTTTAATATAAATAGAATCGGACTGTATAAAAAAGAACTCTACCACTTACTGCGCAAGCTGGTTACAAATTGGAAAACTTGTATTACCACACCAGAAGTTAGTCGCGTGACGCAAAGAATTGCCGCTCTCGCATGAATTATTGCGCAAGATCATAGGACATTTTAAGTGGTAAGACTATATGTGGTATATTCAACAAATTATAGTATAAATAGACTGCTAATTTCCTATAAGTTTATAATTTTCAATTATTTCAAAATTTTGTAAGTTCTGAAAAAGTAAGTTCTGAAAAAAGTGTTTATTAAAAGGTAGCCTTATTTCTACATGTCGAATCACTGGCAGAACATATGATTCATAATTCTGTATACACATATCACTTCTCTGGATGAACAATGACACAACTGAAAAATAAAGAGTTCTATGAAAAACGCAATTTAATATTTTAATTTCACATTTGCACCTATCTAGACAATATGGAATAGTCCTAAAATAATGAATGTGCATTTTTATATGGCAAATTTATTCTAGATTTAGGTAGGCCTATCTATTTTTTTATTTTTAATGAGAAACAAAAATTGTATAGCCAATAAAAATTAAGAACCCTCTAATTGCGTCACTGTTCTTCTATAATATGCCAAGTTATCTATAAATATTTTTGATATCCATCATAACTAATTCTATTAAAAGAGCTCTGAAAATAAAATTCCGAAATTGTATGAAGTCTAAACATTTATTATATATGTTTACAAATTTTGAAGTTAAAACAAGCCTTTGAAAAACGGTTCGTAATATTTGGGAATTATATTAGATTCGAATAAATCTAAAATATTGTACGTTGACCAATGTGTTAACCAATTTGTACGTTTATAGCAGTAAATTGAAGCTTTTGAGAATTTCTCCTTTAGTTACTTCTGTGCAGTTTTTGTATAATTGAACTGTAGAAGTTGTAGAATAACGACTGCACTTTGTAGAAGTTGTAGATTAATGACTGCAGTATGTAGTTGTAGAATAATGACTGCAGTATGCAGTAAGTAGAGTTCTTAACTTGAATAGTATAACTTCAAGTTACTTCCTATAAGTGCGTACGTCTATCCAGAGGTACTCCCAAGATAGATAGTCGATATTATGGAGTTAGTAAGTCTAACTAGTAAGTTAGTTGGTTTTGTGGATTGAACGTATCACTCGACCTTAGGCTAACCAGGCAAAACCTATTTCAGTGAGGCCCCAACTGACGGTTGAAAGGTAAGGAAGGTAAGTCCACTAGGCCTTAGGTTATCCAGGCAACACCTATTTCAGTGAGGCCCCTAGTGGAAGAAGTGAGACTGAAAAAATTTTGATGCAATCTGGTTTATTAAAAAATTATAATTCTTTAGATACAAAAATTTGTGATGACTTAAACATAATTATTACTGTGTCAAACTATTAAAGTACATATTCAATAATTGAATTGACATAGATCGTTTGTGCTTATCTTGCATTATTTTCTACGCAATAAATTTTACATGTGTAATGAATTTTAATTTAGAACGGATATTTAAAAAGAAAATTAATTTACGATCATCCATTTGCACTACAATAAATTGATTTTAAAAAAATGATTAATCATGGTTAAACAAATATTTTTTTTTTTACTTTCAGCTATAGGAATTTTTTACTTATATGCTGGTTTCGTGAAAATGAGATCGAAATCTTTCACTCCAGACCGTCTAGTTCCACCTCTGGTACAAGCTTCTTCCCAGTTGGCTGCTTGTAATTATTCTTGTAAAAGTATATTTCGCTGCCCTTCACGAATCGTATGATTTTAATATCAGACAACTTAATTGGTTCATTTTGTATGTTTTTTCTGGCAATTTAAATCAATCTCAGTGGACAATGACTTTAAATCGATAAAGTTGTTGTAACTCATTTCCGTTACGTCGAAAGAATTCCCTGTTTTCTTAGAATTCCAATAATGGTCACTAATGGATCAGGTACGTATATAGGTCCAGATTTTTTTGCCGTCTTCATAGATTTTCAATAACACTATGTGCAGCATCATCTTCTTTTATGTGTGTCCTCGTATAAGGTATTTATGTGTAATAGAATTTATTTGAAAGTTTTCCACGGCATACAAATAAATGGAAAGAACAAATCTGGAAATAATAATTTTATTATGTAATTAATAGGACCTATGAAAACATCACAATATATTTTTACATATTTTTTGTTGGCCGCAACCATTATCTGAGTAAAATATAAAGTCCTTCCAGGACGAGATTTGGCAACTTCTTCAATAAACTGTAGAATACACTAACCTGTTTAAACAGCACCTCTCTGGCCAAATCTTTCATGTCAAAGATAATTTAATCAAATGATTCATGAACGCCATAACTATTTTACTCGCCGTAAAATTAAAATAGTTCAGTCTTGATTCATAGTAAAAGGCTGAACTTTGCCCTGTTGGTACAGGCCTCATGGCTTGTGAATCATAGATGGCTAAAACAATATTAGATCCCAGAGGGTCAATTTTCGGGTGTTTGTTATGTTTTCCACGATTGTCTTCTCTAATAATGCCTGCACCAGAAACTCTTGATTCAATGACACTACGAATTGCCCTTTCCGTTATTCCGAAGGTATTAATCAGATAAATTTTGCATACACGAATTCGCTCTCATTTATTTAGAAAGTAAAATGCACCTTTGTCTTCTGGGTTGAGGTGAAGTGGATATACGACGATATTTAAGTTGAAGGGGTTCAATGCATGAAACCAAGAAATCTCGCTGTCGTTATAATGATGCCAAATTCCAATAATTATTGAAGAGTTCAGTCCTGTATACATCGGATAATTTTAAAGAGCACTTAAGCACGCATCATTCAGAGCAAGGTGGGTCTCATAGTCTTTTCGTTAACAATCTTTCCTGTTCATAATGTATAACTTTTTCCCGAGTTTTTTAATAATTTTGCTTTTGTTTTCTTCCATTGATCTGAGTTTCTCAACATATTCTTTATTTGGAAGGCGACACTGTTTGGAAATTACATGGATCCGATACTAATACTGATAGTTCAATGTTTTCACCTTCCGAAGATGTTTCACTTTCTGGCGGACTATACTTGTAAGTCTTCTTCCCAACTCGTTCGCAATCAATTCCAATATAATAACCTGAATGTTTGATTAGAAAACTAGTTAAAACCTTTATTCTGACGTGTTTGTTTTATTATTATAAAATACTTGAATGCATTCCTTAATAATTTCAGATATTAGTTTAATCAAGTATAGTTTCATTATGCCCGACTTTCATTTATGATGCTGATATTACAACTTGGAAATTATTATTCAACAGATAAATTTCGAACAGTACTTCTACTTCACGAATGGAACAATATGTCTATTCCGAGTCCAGTCATATCTCATACGAACACTTACTTAGATTATCTACGCTTTGACTTATGTTCTACCCGGATGCTTATTATTAATTCTGCTATCAGCTGAACAAAGCACCGAAGTTAGTCGAGCAAGTAATTATTTAAATATAATTAGCAAATGCAGCGTATGCTAAGGAATAATATTTACTAGTATTAGGAACATCGTGTCATACTTTTCGTTTGAAATTCTAGTGGAAATTGCACACACCAAACAGCTATTCGTTTGTTGTACTATTTAGCATGAAATATTTCAAATGTTTTATCGATTTGTTATCCAACAATCAAAACATTTTTAACTTCTATTTCCCTAGCAGTGAAATTCGGCTACAAAGCACGAGCTGGTTGTGTAAATGTTTTTCAGTGCTCTGAACCCCTTTTGAATATGATACCTGATTGCCTCGGTTTTTGTACTTGAATATTTTTTTTCTTTGTTTCGCGGAAAAAGATTTGAGGGGAATCGTCAAATGATAAAGTATGCCTAGTGTAACGCAAGAGTATCAGATTTCAACTGGCTAAATTCAAGCCCCGTTTTGAAATTGAGCAAGGATAAGTTTATTTCCTGTTTATACATCTGTAGTTTTAGCGATTTTTTCGTTTTTGTAAATGAACTTTCGATAAGAACCTTTGAGACGGTTGCAAAAGCTGAAATGTGCTTGAATTTTCCAAACGGACTGAAATGTGCCGCTATGACATTGGTTACTAGTGAGCGTCCAAGTGGATATTTAGATTGAAGTGTCTGGAGTGGATCACTAATCGGGAAGCGCTTAGCATCTTAAGAGCACGCTAGGAAGTTGTTAGTATTTTTAATTCCTCGTTTGATACAGAGGATTACGGATATGGTCCGTACTAGATAACTGATGTTATATGTCTATATATATATATATAGATATAGATATTTTTTAAAGTTTCCAAGTGTGGCCGACAGGTTTGGAGTCACAGCTTATAAAGGGTGACTTACAATTCTGCCCATTGATTTTAACAGGTGCTAAAGCAAGAATAGTAAT
>WYDF02064024.1:0-11665 GCA_009867245.2 Adranes taylori
GGTGGGCAGAAGAAGGGGAGGCCTATGTTCAACAGTGGACGCAGAGGGGCTAGATGATGATGATGATGATGATTCTTTGCCGGATTCCGTTGTTGCCGTGGGCCCCGGAGGTCCTGTGGGTCCTGGCGGATCGTGAGTTATGGTAAAACAACACGTTCACTTCTTCTCGAATTTTCCTATTTTCCGGGCAAATTTTCCAATTTTTCATTCCATAAAAATCTTACTCGCACTGTTAGGAACAGTCTTAAAAAGAAATTTGTCAAATCTATCCATTCGTTCTCAAGTGATGCGCTTAACAAGAAACAGCATTTAATTTTGATTTTTATAGTTATTCCACATTTAATTTTGCAATTTTCCGGCCAAGTTTTCCAATTTTTCTTTCCCTAAACACCTTACTCGGACTGTTAGGAACATTTTAAAAATGAAATTAGCCAAATCGATCCAGCCGTTCTCAAGTGATGCGCTTACAAACGAACAGTATTTCATTTCTATCATATAGATTTATAATTGATTAACTTAATATTGACTATGGCGCTACTTTGAACTAACCATTCTTAAGGCTGCGATAATCGCTCGCTGACCAAAAGATAGATCTGGTCATTGTAATTGCAATTTGTGACTCGAGATGCGCGATAATGCTCACTGCAATAACGAAGATATCAATTCAGAATTGTGTCTCCTAGATATTAGGTTGTGTGGAACTTTTATATGCGAATTGTGGTAGTGAATCACTCCTTGCGTATAGCATGCGGTGAGTGGGCTGTAGGTGACCAAATGTTCGGGAATCAACAAATCGAAATAGCCTTCTGGTAAAATTTCCAGAACCAAAATCTATAATAAGTGACTGCTAAGGCCGTTAAAATCATAAAGGCGAAAATCGTAACGGCTTACTGGAAATTCCCCGTAACGAAAGCTCGAGAAGATTTGCTTAGCAGGGTTTCTAAAAATTGTGGCATCAGAACTCATAAAATTGTTATTCCAATTCTCGGTGGTCGTATCGTAACAACGCTTCTTTTTAAAATCGCAAACGAAAATTTAGAAAAAATTAAAAAATCACATATCTAACTAAACGAGGATAAATTTTCAACATTAATGGCTTTTTTATATATAAAGATCTTAACTTATTTCATGTAGTACTCCTACAAGGAGCATAGGGCACCTGTGAGAGCTTTCCAGCGGGTTCTATTCTTTGCTATGGATTTGATTGTGTTCCAGGACTGCCGATTTCTGCCATCTCCTTCTCTACAGTTCTCTGCCATGTTTGTCGCGATCTTCCCGGTCATCATCTTCCCTGTTTCTGGCCTGTGTTCAACATGTATTCAAAACCTCGCCGTAGTGTGGCCAATCCAACGCTATTTTCTCTTTTTTATGTGGATAGCGCATTGAGCATGTCCTGTTCTCTGTCATAGTTTTTCCTTGGAGATTACGTTTGACCATCGGATTCCTAGGACTGTCCTCAAAAATCAGTTCACTATTGCTTGTATTTGTTGATTTAGTCTGGCCGTTGTGTTCCAGGTCTCACACCCGTAAAAGAGTATTGATTTTACATTCGACTCCAGCAATCGCAATTTTGTTTTTAATCATATTTTTTGGACCTCCATATCGGACGCAGCTCTTTTGTTTTTGGTCCGTTCATCTTGAAGTCAATTCTCGCTGCTTCAAATTCTAAAGTGTTCAGTTTGGTCTGCATATCTTGGCGCGTCTGGGTCCGGAGGCAAATATCGTCTGCAAAGTCCAGGTCTTTTAATCTATCTGTGAGTCCCCAATAGGTTCCCTTAACTCCGTCGGCCACTACTTTCCGCATTATTTGGTCCAGCGCTACTATGAATAGAATAGGCGAGAGCAAACAGCCTTCCCTTACTCAACATTTTATATCAAATGCAGCATAGAGTTCTCCCTCGTGAAATACGTGTTCCTTGTATCCAATGTACATTGCCTTAATTAGACGCACTATTTTTTCTGGGACTCCGTAATTTCTTATCGCTGACCACAGGCTATATCGGTCTATGCTGTCAATGTAGGGACGGCTGATATTCAAGCGTTTGCTCGACTATGATTCTTGGGGTGTTCATTTGGACTGTACAGCATGTGCTCTCTCTGAATCCATCTTGCTCCTTTCTTAATCTTTCATCCAGTGCTTTCCTGGTGCGATTTAATACAATACACGAAAAAAAATTACTTGGCGTAGATAGAAGCGTTATACCTCTCCAGTTGTTGCATTCGGTAGTTTGACGAGCACCCCACTTTTCCAATCCGCTGGCATTTCTTCGGTGTTCCACACTTGGTTTAGTAGGTGAAGCGTCATTTCTGCTTGCAGGTTAGCATCGCTCTTGAGTACTTGTGCAGGTATGTTATCAATAGCTGGAGCTTTGCTATTTTTACACTTCATGATTGCTGCCACCACCTCTACTCTAGTGATCGGGTTAAGATCCATCTTTAGCGCCTTTGCATTTTCGTTCTCTTCCTGTTGATTTTGGCTCAATGCAGTGGGTCGGTTCAGTAGTTCTATGAAGAATTCCCCCATCGTTTTTGCTGCTTTCTGGTGTTGTCAAAATGTTTCCTTGTGTATCTTTTATTGATTTCCAGTGGTTTAACTTTCTTTTATACATTTGCTTGATGATCCTGTAAAGATCCTTGTCTTGCA
The DNA here is from genome assembly GCA_009867245.2 of Adranes taylori. NCBI lineage: Eukaryota > Metazoa > Arthropoda > Insecta > Coleoptera > Staphylinidae > Adranes > Adranes taylori. Next base: position 2,645 of record WYDF02064024.1, read on the forward strand.
GCTTCTTCCGCATTTTCAGCCATCTCTCCAACCAATCTTCTCCTATATCTCCGTTTGACTTCTTTGTTAAGTATTCCGTAGTCTGTCTTTGCACCTTCCATTGCGGTTATGGCTGATGTTTTGTATCCATGCTGTAGTCACATCTTAGCTGCTTTCCTACGTTCTATAATATCCCACGTTCTTTCAGACATCCATGATCTGCGTTCTCTTTTCCTGTATCCTAGTACTGACTTACACGTCTCGCTCATGTCTTGCTTAAATTTGCACCACTGGTCATCTATAACTGGCTGTTCCTCATTTTCTCTTTATAGTTTTTTTTTTAGATTAATACAGACGTCCCTGACGAGGAACGAAACTCCGCGAAACGGACTCTCGTCGTACGTTAGTTTATTTAAACTACAAATAAGTTCTAAAGTTCAGGTAAATTGGAGAAAATAAATTTTGTGTGAACAAACGTGTATGAGGCGATATTAATATAACTACTTTTTTATATGTACACGATATCCATGGATAACAAATTATTTGTAAAAATTGGTAAGCCAGCCAGCTTCCATCATAATGATTTTTCACTTGACTAATGGTACAATGGTAAAAATAAAATACATAGAGCCTGTAACAGGTCGTTGCATAGAGATTAAAAACACATGTCCCTGACGAGGAGCGGAACTCCACGAAACGAGCACTCATCATACGTTAGTTTATTTAAATTGCAAAAAAGATCTAAAGTTCACGTAAATTGGAAAAAATAATTAATGTGAATAAAAGTGTACGAGGCGATATTAATATAACTACTTTTTTCCTAAGTACATGATATACATGGATAACAAATTATTTGTAAAAATTGGTAAGCCGACCAGCTTCCCTCATAATGATTTTTCTCTTGACTAATGGTACAATGGTACAAATAAAATACACCATGTTTGAGTCTAGAACCTGTAACAGGCATTGCATCGAGATTAATACAGACGTCCCTGACGAAGAACGAAACTCCGCGAAACGGACTCTCGTCGTACGTTAGTTTATTTAAACTACAAATAAGAACTGAAGTTCACGTAAATTGGAGAAAATAAATTTTGTGTGAACAAACGTGTATGAGGCACCTTTTGAAGTGGAGAACCTTCAAAAGGCGAAGGATGCCCAACAAGTGTGGAATTTTTATCCACTAAACTCCATTCCCTGTTGGGATTTTATCCATTAGGAGGTTGATGAATTTATTATTGAGGCTTTAGGATTTGTAATGACATCAACCATGACAATCAGAATTGTAAGTTCCAAGGAAAGAGAACGAAGAGGAGAGAGAAAGTTTAATGTAGGTAAACTTGGCAAAGGCGCAGAAACCAAAGAGATATATACATCTACTTCAAGTGAAATGCGAGTTTTTTTTTCTCGTCTTGTCCGTTTTCTTTGTTCTTTTTTTATAAATTTTGGTGGGATGTTATTCAATGAACTAAATTTATTTAACGATTTATGTTTAATTATTTGTTAATTAACGATAATTAAATTAATTTATATTGAATTAATTAACTGATAACACCCTTCTGAACAAGCCTGTTTATTTGTAGAGTTATAAGGACCCTGAAGTATGTATTTATTTTGGTTTAGAATAGATAAATAAACTAATATCGCATGTAGAAGTAGTTCTATACTAACATTCTGGTGTGGTTTCTTTTATTTATAATACAATATTTATTAATAACTTGATGTTTACAAATAACTACTTGTTCCAGACTACAAATCCGTAAACACTAATCGTAGTTGATGTGATTTTATTTTTGCACATTTTATGTCTAAAGGTAATTGGTTTTCTTTTAATATTTATTTTTTAATTATTTTTTTTTCATACTATGGAATTAGTTTAGTTTATTGATTTCAAAGTTGCTTTCTGTAGTTTTATGTAAGATGTGATGAATATGAGTTTTAAACAATTGCGATATGCGTTTTGAATATTGTTATAACGTTTTGCGTTTAGCGTGTTGCGTTTGCCTTTTTTATAATAAGATATTATCTAATGTATTTACTTGATGTTTAATATTTTAATCAAAATATTGTCACGTGATTTTTTTATAAGCGGGGGTTGCCATAATGTGACATATATGATGGAGGCGCCGGGTAATAGCTAGCACTAACTAGCAGTAGGAACAAGCCCTATCATGTGACTAGCAGGAACTATCATGTAACCTATCATGTAGCCTGTCATGTAACACTTATAAAATATAATGTGACAATATACTTATATGAATAACAACTTTTTTCAAATCAGTTGATTTAATAATAAAGTGATTTAATACGAGTCCGTGCATTTTGACAAGATAATAAATTTTCATAAAATTTTATAATGCTGCTATTTTAATATTTTACTCGTGCATTTTAAGCTATTCGTAGTAATAAGTCACATAGAACGACTAAAATAGAAGAATGCAGTTGACAGTAACTGGAGAGAATTACTACATAAAATCCGCCACTACATTTGTTTTTATCTATTCTTGTTCTATTGATTCCTTTAATTCTCGTCATTGCCCAGTGCGGATAGATATTGAACGGCTATAGTGTTAAATAATTTTGGCATTCAACGAATAGGATTCAGAATTAATAAAAAATATTACATAATAATCCAGAAAAAGAACGTGATATTTCATTGCGGAACCAATCAGCTTAAATTACTGAAATTAGAACCCTGTTTAATTCTGAAAATTTAAAATTATAGAATAAAAATTAGATACTCCCAAAGTGGTATTATCTGGAGTTATTTTCAGTTTTCGAATACATTTTTTATATCGCATCTAATACTTATATATAAACGTCTAGCTTTGTCCGTCTGTCTGTCCGTTTGTCCGTCTGGAACGCTTTTGATACTTATTAAATCAAGCATTTATGTGCTAGTGAGAAAGTTAATACTTTTGTAGTACGTACGAATGCTGCATTAAAAGAAACATGAATTACTTTACATTCCCTACTAGCAGTGGCGTGCATTTAATTTTTTTTATTATGTTAGATTATATTATATAACTTAATTTTCTACTTTACTCTGTATGAATTACGAAAAACGCCGGTAGGGCTCAAATAACGACAGAAAAGCAAATATTTTTGCACCCTGCCCTGGTAATATCTAGTAACAAATCTAGTTACTTTTTATTTTTTTAAGTCTAGTTACAAATCTAGTTACATAACCTCAAATATGATGAGCCTGTGCTACAGAGTAGAGCTCAAAGCAGCCTTCGAAGCATCTTCCAGAATAGACGGAGCATCTTCCGGTGCTGGCCAAAATTCTTAAACAATTCAAATTTATCTCCTAAAATCAAGCTGGATCTGTTAATAACGTCACGGCCGCCATATTGATTGGTTTTTTGCGTTTCGATCAAGTTGAGATAATGTCCAGGTGGCAGTGTAGGATGCAACAGAAAGCATATGTAAATTAATTGTAAAATGAAAAAGGAGATGAAGAAGAAAAAGAAGACATATTTTGATGGAAGATTAGATTAGCAGAAAAGAAAATTATTAATTGACAACATTTCCAAGTTGACAGCTTGCCAGATGGCTACTGTACTGCCGGGTCGTATCTATTGTTATGCGGTTTACACATCCATGCTGCATTCATACGCCTAGTTAACGCTAACACCCCATCTTCATTCAAGTACTTCCATATTTCCCCCGGCACCCTGCCTGCTCTAGAAGCTCTTTATTCCACCTATTTCTTCCTTTACTTCCTCTACTTTAATTTTCATATCCATACACACAGGCCACCAGCCTACTTTTCTCTCTATCGCTCCTGCTTCCACCTATTCCATGCTCTATTAGATTCTCCTTGCACTTTTTTCTAATCTCGCAAGCTTTTATTTTCTCCTCAAAGTTATATGTCCATATCTCACCCTCAGTTCTTTGACCGTTTTCCGCATATTTTTCTTAATTCTCTCTTTAGACATTATAACCTTCTTTTTCCGTATCTCCAATCATCATTCGTCCTTCATCACCTAGTATTCTTCTCCTGGTCTAATTTTCCTCAATGCTTCTCTAACATTCCTTTTTCTTCTCCCATTTTATGTCATATACACTATTTTTTCTCTTTTCTATTTTCTGTGCACCATTCCGCATTATTTCTATCATATTTACCGATTCGATACGCCATAACTTCTATATTTTAGGACATTTTTATTCCAAATTTACCCTAAATATATAAAATAAAACGTAATCAATGAATTTCAGCTGAATATTCGATGTGGTTTCCTCTTACTTTGATTATAGCCTGCGACCTGAGAACGAACGAGTTGCACGTTGGACAAATGGCTGTTGTGGCATCTTTCCCCATTCTTTACGATGAGCCGCTTTCAACGCATTCACACTCTCATATCTTAGACATTTAGTCGACACTCTGGCCTCTTAACATATGCGAAACGGAAGAATCCATTGGATTCTTTGCAAGTCATTGTTTCTCGGGCATGAACTGTGGAACACTTTTGTAAGAACGCTTGATTGACTTTGGCTCAATGAGCCGGTGTTGCACACTTGTTTTGAATGTAAACAATTTCGAACCGAATTGTTTACACAACCACGGTACCAATACATTTTCCAACACCTTGCATTTGCTGTTACGTCTCGGTCGACGAAAACCAGCGAAGAGCGATATTTGGCGGATACTACGGCCCATACCATGACGTTTACAGGTTTTTACGATCTGGTTTGCCATTCGAATGTTCAAATTATCGCTTGACTTTTCCTTTAATCAAACGCGATCGTTTTGTTTGTTCATCATTCATTGGGTGGCTGAATTGTGAGTTTTTTTCATCCGAATGTTGTTTGGAAACTCGTCACGTTTGTGCAATCGCACCAGCTTCTTTGATCATTCTAGCCGCTACTTACGCTACCGTTTGTCAAGATGGTAAGCCTTTTGTATCTGAATTGAAGCTCATTTTTCAGTATGCGTTGAAAGGCTTGAATCGGATATTTGCAGTTTTTCACCATTTGAGTTGCACTACGTCGTGAATTTCGTTCAATTTGGGGCTTCACTTTTCGCACAATTTCTTTGCTTGTTGCTGACTGTTCCTTCACTTTCAAGTGTTGCAGTTCACGAACGATAGCTGGTTGTGAATTTCCAGCTAAACAGTATGCAATCACACTTTATCGAAGAATGAAAATAATGCGTGTTAGAAACTATTGTTTTTGCATACTCATTATTATTAATACATTTCTTTAAAGTCGATCTATTTCCGCCAACATTACCTATCATCTACTTACAACGACTATACATATTATTGAGTATAACAGTTGACGATTAAAAGGAAATTGTAAGGAAAGAAGACAACAAAAATTAATCCTGAAAATCAGGTAAATCAAAAATTTTAATTCAAATATTACTAGCTAAATGAAATCATATATAGCCAAGATAAGATCTCCGGAGAGGGCACACTGCAACGAATCTATATGAAAATGGGAGCTAAATCCCAATCGAGGTGACCGAGAAATCAATGTAACAACATAATTCCTATTATCGATCTTCAAATGGTTCATTTGAACATTCGAATAACAAATGGTTCAAATCCGCATAACAACGACAAAAACAAAAAGGATCGTCCTTAGGACCAATTATAAAGAGATGTGCCGGGAAGAGACCATGTTCATTTCTGAGTCTACAACGTATATAACTAGATTCATTCTACAAAGCTTTGTCCCACCCGTTAATATTGACTCCGACTATCTTTCCTGAAAACTATGAAAAAAGACTATGAAAAAGATAGGATTTAAGTAAATGAAAGAACATACCTGGATGCAAACCTAACGGAATAATAGAATTCTGATGACCAGACTAAGCCAAACGATCAGCATTCTCGTTCCCAAAAATGTTCTAATGAGAAGTGCCAACATAATTGAATATTAAAATCCAATCTGAGAGCCCTCAAGACTATCGCGGATGTCAAGAATTAATTTACTATCCTTGAAATAAAATCCAAACTTGTTCAAGCATCTGAGAACGCTCATGGAATCCGAAAAGATAACTGAGGATTTGATCCCCAACAATATAATCAGATCAATACATTTCAAAATACCACAGGCTTCAGCAGAAAACATATTACGACTGCTAATTCAATTCGGTGATTCCTACAAAAAAGCAGCAACCGAATTAGGAGTATGAAATAACGACTCATCCGTGTAGAAGTCCATATAACCAGAATAAGTATTTTTAAAAGAAATAAATCTTAAATTAACATCAGCCAATATAATAGCATCGAAGTATCTTCTTGGAATCCTAAAAAGAAAGCACTGAAATGGAACTAAATACACAGAAGGAAAACCATAACTTAAGGTAAGTTATAGTATCCACTATCGAATAATTTTCTCTGAAGGCTACAATTAAAGGATAAATCCTTGTTACTCTCTGAGGATGGTTTAACAGAGTATAATTATGTGATTTTTTATATACAAAATAATGTCAAGCACCATGTTTAATGAAATACTTATGAGATAAGAAAATACCTCTCAAATCAAACAAAGGTTCACAGACTTCAACCAAAATACCTTGAACAGGAGAAGACCGAATGAGATCCAAGCAAAACCTGTCAAAGCAGAATATTGAATTCTAAGAAGTTTGATCATATTTCGTTTTGAAGGGTCCAAAAAAAGACAGGCACCATAATCCATAGCAATAGCATAAGAATTTGTGGATCAGCCCCGCGATGAGAGGAAGCGAGATGTTTGGAGGATATTCAATCTCTTCGAACAAGCTAAACAAAGCTCATCAATCTGTTGAGAGAAAGACAATTTACGATCAAGAAGAATACCAAGGTATTTTACACATGAACGCACAGGAACAATCGATGGGAGGAATATTATGAGCCTCAGAAAAAACGAGAATAGAACTTTTACTAGCAGAGACCGAAAGCCTCAGAGAATGAAGATGACGTACCCTTATATTAAGATAGGCCTCAACCTGATCGACCCCCATATGTATATTTCTACTCATACATAGTGAGATTATTAGCAAGCATAAGAAGATGAGAGGGAGATTTTATTTCAAGGATAGTAAATTAATTCTTGAAATCCGGGATAGTCTTCTCCGGGAGGGCTCTCAGATTGGATTTTAATATTCAATTATGTTGGCACTTTTTATTCGAACATTTTTGGGAACGAGAATGCTGATCGTTTGGCTAAGTCTGGTCATCAGAATCCTATTATTCCGTTAGGTTTGCATCCAGGTATGGTCTTTCATTTACTTAAGTCCTATCTTTTTCATAGTTTTCAGGAAAGATAGTCGGAGTCAATCTAAACGGGTGGGACAAAGGTGTGTAGAATGAATCTAGGTATACAGGTTGTAGACTCAGAAATGAACATGGTCTCTTCAGAACAGTATTTACGAAAGTTATATACATAGACTTTAAATAATAAGGGACTAAGGACGGATCCCTGATGAAGACTCCGCCAAGAACATCTATACGAGGACACGTCACCATATAAAAATTGTTTCTTAACAGAAGTCAACTTATAAATTATAGAAACAAAATGAGAAGGGAAACGAAGCCTATATAAAATAGGACACAAAACTGAGGAAACCACAGTATGATAGACACTGGAGATGTCAATAAAGGAACATCCTAATGAACAACAACTTAGCATCACATAAAGAATAACCAGGCAATCCAACATACTACCCCTTCGGGAGCCCGTCTGGGAGTCGTTTAAGATATTATTCCTCTCGACACACCAATCCAGTCTAATCTTAATTAAATGCCCAACAACCTTTCTCAAGCAATATAACAACGCAATAGGACGATAACTAGAAAATACTTAAGAATCTTTATTAGATTTAAGAATAGGAATGACAATAAAATCGAGCCAAGAATCAAGAACAAATCCCGACCTAAACATTGAATTAAAAACATCCAAAATGCGCAATTTCGTATTAAACTTTTGCTTGCTTGTCGACAATAAAATGAAATTTCATTTTTCAAGTTTTCAAATATTTACAGTTTGACTTTACAGCTTGAAGATGATAATGAAACTTTCCTCGGACCCTGTATATCTCATCTATTGAAATATAAAACATATCTATTAAAGAATAACGAAATATCGATAACAATGCAATGAAAAAATCTATGAAATGAAAAAATCACAATGAAAATTTTTGGTGAATGCTTCGGTTCCGTAGTAATTCCTTATATATTCACCATATTGCAACAAGCTTTTTCTGATATATGTAACTATAAATTTCTCAAAAATTCAATAATAATCACGCTGACAATTCTTAACGTTGATTGAGTATCAATTTTCTGTCAACAGCAACGACCTATCAATATTAGATGACGTTAAACGACAAAAGGATCACTCAAACCAACGCGAAATATTCGCAGTCGTTGAGAGTCTTTCGTGACCAATAATTTCGTGTCATCTGCGGCGAGATAAATTCACATACCTATCCACACCAATGTGTCAGTTTATTTAACATTGGTGAAAGATAATTATCTGCTCTATAGAAAATATATCATTGTTTCCATTTTTATAAATGCTCTGTTATGAACGAGAACATGAGTTCTTCGTTTAGAGCGACATGAAAAATTTCGATAAAATTTCACATACTACCGTGTTTGGAAGTTTTACCAAACAGCAAATAACTATTATTATTAAACCTTTATTGGCATCTAAACAAATCAATTAGAAAAATTAAACATATTTCATTAAAATACAAAACAAACCAAATATCAACAAAAAAACAATAAACAATACAATTCAGTAGCCCTCATTAACCTCTTCTTTTTCTTTTTATTTGTTCTTTCCCTTTTCCATTTTTTCAAATACCATGTTTAATTTTATTTACTTCCTTGTTCTCTGACTATTCTCTCTCCCTACTTCATCCTCTCCCCCTTCTCAACTGTTCCCTTCCGCTGCTTCCTTACGTCTTCCTACTTATAATATTTCTAAATTCCTATCCCCTTCCCCAATAAGCCTACCTTCTTCCTTTTTACCCTTTCTTCTACTTATTCCTTCTTCTAATCCCTCCAAAAAAAAAACCATAATCCCCTATACTTCCCGACATAT
>WYDF02064046.1:0-11664 GCA_009867245.2 Adranes taylori
ATAGGAACAAAAACCCAAAATGAAAAACGATGGAGAACTTGTTTAGGATTGTGGAAAGTGGAAGTCTACCTGTTCCTAAGGATCAAGCTGTAACACGTAGTACAATATGTAGTATCAGGAACAACTATGCGTTGTATAATAGTTGAGTACAAGGAATAGTAAAGTGTAACAGTTGTCGCCGCTGTAACGGATCTAATTTCGATGATGATATTTTGCGATCGGGAACAGGTCCGATTACATATATATATACCTGTTTCAGAGAAGTAAATTGAACGTATTTTCGTACAGGGTATGATTTTGATTTAAATTCATTTCTCAAAGTGATTGAAGATAACAAACATTTAAAAAAAAATTTATGATGTTCGTAGTTTTATGTCAAAACTAAATATAATAAAAATGCGTGGACATCTTTTAGGGTCAAAACTATGACAATGTTCACCTGGAGAAACCATTGGGGGAGGGGGAAAGGAATTATGTAATATTTCAACTTTCATTAATAATATAAAATAATTTAAATCCGAAATAATTTATCAAATTTTAAATACTAAATATGTTGATGATAAACATCTTTAGCATTTAAAATACAAATAAAGGAGGATTCAGGAAAGGTCGAGCAGAATTCAGAAATGGTCGGTCTACTGTAGACCAGCTTAACACACTACGAATAATCATCGAACAGTTTGCTGAATATCAGACATCTGTGTGTACATACACTTTTCATGGATTTCGAAAAGGCCTTCGATTCAGTTAGTATGAGAAAAATGTGGATGGTTATGGGAAAGTTTGGAATCCCACAAATGTACTCCTGACACAGATCATGTACGATTGATATATCTGTCAAGTAAAGTGTGACAATTTTGTCGATACCAGAAATTTTTCAATTAAATGTTACCAAAACATCATTCTCGGAGTTATAGAATTGAAGGTTTTAGGATATAGCATTGAAGGCAAATGATGGTTTTGCAGTTATATCTGCTATAATTTCAATTATGAAGAATGGGGAATGTGGTCTAGGTATGTTTATCTTGTTAGTTGTATTCCGACCTGTTTCAATATAGTATTTTGCATTCATCACTTACCAATTAGTAGAATTAACATGAAATGGAATAATATTTTACTTGATAACACCATTATTTCTAAAAGTATTTTGATATTATATATTCTTTTCGCGCAAAACACAAGCAACTTTTATTACACCCATCAAATGTTACATACTTTTTAAAAATATTTTTTATCATTTTAAGTACGATATAAGAGAAAACACATTAAATTTTATCTCTTATTCTACATTTTTGCATAATTATGTTTTTGTAGACGTCATTATGCTAGGACCACATTATGGTTAAAATAAAATGGCTTTAGTACATTGTAAGGATTTGTTATTTATATATATACATATTAAAAAACATCTATTGAATTAAATAGTACATAGTCAAAGGCTAAATTAAAGTATATCAAAGAACATAACGAAAATAATTTACTTGCGACGTCTCAATAAGATTCATATTTTTAGTAAATAACAATTTATTACAATAATTATTTATTAAAAGTATAATCGAAAGAACTTAAAAGTGTTTGAGTTTCTCAGTAATTTCTCATAATGAAAGAAAGTTATTACTCACATTGTACTGAATATTTTCTCTAAGCTGCGCGCGTGCGCGGCTTCGCAACAATATTAGAACTTCCACGCACTCATCTCGGACCTGTGTGCACTCTCTCAATTATCAAAACAAACTTCAAAATGAATGCAGTTTCAATAAATAAGTTATTAAATAAAAAATAAAAATAAAAGTAGCCGTACGACGTTTTAATATATGCAATCGAAACAGCCCACTGCGGTTGACGATGAAAGAACGTAGAAATACATGAATTCCACCACCCACTGCAGCTATTCGTTCACAGGGAGCGTTGCAAATAACTGAAAGTAACTTCTGTTTACGCATGTCGCTTAAATACCAACCCCAATTCTCTCATTACATGATTCTAATCTAATTCTAGATGTTGCATTTCGAATACAATTACGCTCTTGTATACTTCACGTATACTATTGTTTGACTATCGCACGCACTCTTTGAAGTCGAACTTTACAATATACGAATGTGCAGTACAATATTCGCACTCGCTGCCTGTCGAATTATTGTACATACACGTATTACGGAATTAACTCGCATTCTTTGAGTCAAATTAATTTCTCTATCGCTGCGTACTTCGCTACCTGCACTCCTAGAGTCTCGCACGTTTTTCTAACTCTTTTCTATTGTTTTCCCGTACAAATCATTTCTTTTGGGCTTGCACTTTGTTTGAGTCGAGCCTAAAGTGGATTGCTAATTATTACTCTCTTCGCCTTCCTTATACCTGTGTACCACGCATTTCTGTTGCTTGCACTCTCCGAGTCAAGAATACGCCCCCCTACGATTTACGAAGACTCCGTTTACGAAGAAGAAGAAGACCTTAAATGAAGAAGAAGAAGATATTAAATATGACATTGATGATTGCATAACGGTTAAAATTATGCCGCGCATTGTTTCTGCTCAGCCTTTCGATTTTCCGGGCAAAGAACCCCTCCTCTTAGAGGCAACATTGATTGTGCTACAGCCATAGTTTCCACAATAAAAATGAACTAAATAAATCGCGTATTTTATTAATTTAACTTTTAAGTTGTGCTTAACAATTGGTAGTAAAATTGTGGGGTTAGGTCTACTAAAGGTTCTACTAAAGTTTAGCTTTTTTTTCTTTCGATCGATAAAGCTGTCCCCTCGTGGCCGTACCAAACGAAATGGTGTTTATTGTGTCTCACTTCTATCCATTACTCAAATTATTTTTTCAATTCTCTCTCTCTCTCTCTCTCTCTCTAACATTTTTCGCGTAAAACAACTTCGCATTTTCCCTTAGATTATGTATGTAAACTATTTAAAAACATTTACATTAGAATCCAAGAAGTGAATACATTTAATATCTTTTTTGGCGTTGCACTATATTTGTTATATGTGAGACGCAAAAACCATCTAAGCAAAGGCAAAGGGTATCTAAGCTAAGCAAAGGGTACTTCCAATTCTACCAATTATGCATTTCTAATGTATGAGCAAAAAAGTGTAAAGGTCAGAAGGGTATTTACACATGTGAGATTACTACAGTGTTTGAAATATGCAATGGAGATCCACGTACTTTGTTGCATATTTTTTTGGAAGATAAATGATATATCGTTCTTTTTATAGAGTCGTTTAAATCATTGAATGAGATCTATAATACAGTGTTCCTGACCTCTGTGCGCAATAGTTTTTGCTTGTGCAGATTTTACAAAACTAAAAAAAAATCTGTATCAATTAAAAGAATTAACTTAAAACACATCCATTTTAAATTTTGTAACTTTTACTTCATTTGCATCAAAAAAATTTTATTGTGCCCTTTTATTTTCCAAGTGCGCTAGTTTAAAATCTATGTGCGCGCACGCACGCGCACAGCTTAGAGGGAACACTACTGTAATGTCACGGAATGTGACATAATGATGTGCTTTTAATCTGCGATTTGTTCTTTTGAGGTGATCGAAGAAACATTCATAATAAGAAAACATTTAACTTTCTAAACATATATATTTTCTTGACATTTTTTACAAATATTTACTCACATGTATGAGTTATTACACTTACTGAAGTTTATTCAGGAAATCGTTGAAGATCTTTTTAATTTTCTTATAATATTCACTTACATGATGAAGATGTGCCGATATTCTTTTAAACATAGAGGGATTGCAAGAAGGATTTTGCTTGTCTTCTGCAATTGTAGACGCCAGAGTTTTAATGCTTTCCATAGAAGTTTTTACATGCTCCATATAATAGTTTACGCGCGATCTACGGTTTTCTATAGCGCGCTCTACATCACTACCATTTAGGACATCCAAAAATTCTTTCGGCATATAGGCCATATGTCCAAATTCTACCCACATGTGATGCAATTCGCCAAAGTTTTTTATTAACTGATTGGTCTCATTAACAATTTTTTTACCATGAAGACATTGTTTTCCTAAATCAATGTTAATCATTATTTCAGCGAGTGCTGAGATTCTCAATCTGGCAGCTTTATGGATTTTTTTACCTTGCTCATAGAGAATGTTGAATGTGTTGTCAACTGAAATACATAATACTAGTATTATTTATAAGATTGAAATGGGAACTGACTGATAAGTAACGCGAGATATGAAGGAGTACTTTTCTATTCGAGGAAAGAGTTGCGATTGCTAGTTTCATTTATGTATTCCTAATGGGTTAGGAGTTGGAAACCCGGTTTCCGCTAATTGTCTATAGCAGGGGTTTTCAAACTTTCTGTTGTTCTTATTCATAAAAATAAAAATCTTGCCCCCTCCCCCTCATATAAAACAATAGACCACATTACGTTTCAATACTGATCTTTTATATCAAAAGGTTTTGCAAGTGGTTTGCGATCACAAGGTAATTAATTGAATTATTATTTTTTCTCTGCTCTTGAAGGCTAAATATATCAAGTTTTCAATCACAAACTTCAAGTTTTTCAATAATAGTGAATGATGAAAAAACGGGGTAAAAGAAAAACGAAGTTAAAGTTTTACAACGAAAATTGTTTCCAAGAATAGCGAGCGAACGATTAGCACCATTGCAAGGGATTGTATCCAGTTGGTGATTAAAACCGAAAGCTGACTGAGAAAATCTAAAATGCGAGGGTTACAACAAGATGACAACCTCCTAGCCTCCCAGTGCTCAGATGCTATACCAGAAGATACTTTTAAGTTCTATCTATCGGTTAAAAATTATACAGGAATACAGGTTGTTTTATTTAAAAGAAGCTAGACAATTTACAAGTTCAAAGCTATTCATGGGAGATTTGGCACAAATAAGTATCAAAATAATTGGACATTTGTACAATCTTCTATTGCATTCATAAAACTTTCAAAATGTTTTTGAAGGAATAGATATTTGTAATAATTCTAGCTGTTCAAAAAACGTATTGTGACTATAACTTGACAATATTGCATTTTACAACAAGATGTTGCCCGAAGAATATCTATAAAAGCTATCGATCTGTAATAAAAATATATAGGGGCGTTCCATTAGGAAAGCACAAAATTTTAAAGCGTTTAATTATATTTGGGACACATTGTAAATCATAATTTGAGGCGTGTTTATTGGGACTCCCTGTAAAATTACTGTATACATATTGTAAATTAGATTTATAAGTATACCGAATTTTTCAGCTGATTAAGTCGCTCTTTAGTTTGAGTTCGGTAGGAGGTCGCCCATTAGTGGTCATATATACATAATTGTTGCGATCTAGTTGAGCAAGTTGAGAATTGTACTTATTGAGACTAAATATAATTTAATTTTGATCGTTTCTTCTATTTTACTATAATATTACCTGCATTAGTTTTGAATGGTTTGGCCTGTGATGTTTCGTCTTGTGTACTAGATTCTTTCTTTCCGTATTTCTTAGTTTTTAAAGTTACTGATAATGCTAAAAGTAACCAAGAATTAATTGAATTATACCAGAGATGCTTTCTTCACATTTGAACAATGTGTTATTGACGGAACAGCCTCAAACGAATAAAACAATTACATAATTAAACGTCTATTAATTTATTCTTCTAATATCACTAAAATATATTAGGTTAATTTCTTATGGATAAAGTCTATATGTCCAACTTTCCTTTGTAATTTCTACGCAATATATAAATGGATGTTGGAAATATATAAACAACTGAAGATTTGCTAGATGGATGGTCATGTATTAAAACAAAAACAAATGACATTAATGTCCAAATACATTAAAATGCTTTATTGATTTCCTTACACGTGCGTCTATTTCGTTTTTTCTATGTATAGACATCTGTCTTAATAATTCGCCGCAAGGTTTTTAAACACTTATTCACACATTTACGCTGACCAAAATAAAATTATATACGTATGTATATTCTACTTGCGAATTTTTAAGAGAAGTTTCTTTATCTTATAACTGTCCTTTTTAATGGCTTCCTAATGACCTCAACCGTCAATTTTTAATGTCTTAACGAACTTTCTTATTTACTTTCTAAGAACGTTATTATTTTGAGCGCTTGTTCATGTAAAATTAATATAATATATTGCATTCATCACTTACTAATTAATAGACTTAACATAAAATAAAATAATAGTTTTCTTGATAACATGTTTTAAAAGTATTTCGATATTATGTTTTGCTTTCGCGTAAAACAAAAGCAACTTTTATTACACCCATCAAATGTTATATACTTTTTTAAAAATATTTTTATCATTTTAAGTACGATATAAGAAAACACATTAAATTTTATCTCATACACTATATTTTTGCATATTTAAGTTTTTGTCGATATTGTAGCGAGCAAAATATTAGATGTATTCAATTCGTTGGATTCTACTGTAGAGACAAAATATTTTAAATGATCAAAGGAAATAATGTCTAAAAAAAAGAAAATCAGTATCAATCTATCATTATAATTTCATGTAATTATACAAAGTTAAATAAATTAATCTCAGAATAAAATATCTATCTGGAAAAGTCTTTTTTGCGAATGAGAACGTTCACGGGTTTAAGCCAGGGGGACTTAAACCCGCGAACGTTGAGAAGAGGCCTAGATTTCGCTCATGATGTTAGAAAGAGATATTGGAGAATTAATTAAATAATAGGTTCTCTAATAAGCAGAGGTGAGATGCATCAAACTTTTGGGAATCACTTAGCCGATCTGAAAATATAAAAGCGAAAACTCTGTGGGAAAAGGTTCCCAATTTTTTACCAGTCTTGAACAGTTTATTTCTAGAATAAATAAAATCACAATATTCCTACTCTAAAATGAAATCAACGTTTATTGATGTTAACAAATCACGTGACGCATTTTGGGATCGGAAAATGCCCCCACTTATTCCAGAAGAACAAAAGAATATAAGAACAATTAAAATCAAATTTAAAATTTAAAAATGCTTCATGGTGTTTAGAATTTCAGTTAACTTTGTTCTTTTGGAATTAATTAAAATGCTTATATAGTGTTTTAATTAAAAAAATTTTTTTTTATTGTTATGTACTTTTGTTCTTCTGAAATCAATTTTTTAAGTCTGAGGTTGGGGCATTTGTAGACGCGAAAACGCGTCATATGATTTGTTAGCAGCAATAAACGAAGGACTACTGTGATTTTATTTATTCAATTTCCACTCTAAAGACTAGAACCTTATTATTAAGTTTATTTCTAGGAGTTTAAATCGCGTATTTTCCTTTATTATTTTTTTGTTTCTTGTGAAACTTATGGCAGACGTTCAGATGTAAGTAGGCAATTATTCAGGCGTTCAGATGTAAGTAGGAAAATAAATCTATGCAAATCTAATAATTCAGAATCGTACTATATTTTGTTATGTTGTCCCTTATTATTTATTCTCTAATTATTATTAATTAAATGTTGGTAGGTCGTTGTTTTATTTATGCTAATAGTGTTTTATTATGATTATATTTTATTAATTCTTGGACCGCACTTGCTTTATTTCGGTCGAATTTTGGTTTTAGTCACACAAGGTTCCATAAATTATTGTTTGATTGTCAATTTTATTAGTGTATTATTAAAACCCCATAAATTTTTGATTAATTTAAACTACGCTCCTAATTAAATTATTTATTCATTGCTCTACCATTCCCGATTAAGTTGCGTCATTCCCGACTTTTTTATGTATTTGAGAAAAAACATACTTAGTTGTTTTCTGCTTGCGACCATCATCAGTTGAAAATACAATAATTAGGCAAAGAGTATTAACGCTTTCGGCCCCGAATTTTTAAAAATAATATCAACATTTATTTAAAAACCCACCTGAATTTCTAGTTTCTTTTTATATGAGTTTTAATGTACTTTAAATAACAAAAATGTCATATTAAAAAGAGCTTTATATATATAAACTTTATTACAATACCAAAAAGTATTATAAATTCACGGACATCTTGTTATATTGTAATATAAGGTAACAAAGCATGTTACGAGACATACATTAAATCGATTAACTAAATAAATTGTGAGAACCCTATAAATAAGATACGAAGGCGCCTACGTCTCACGTACCAGAGATCTATTGTGGCTTGTTATATGTTGTTCTGTGTAAGACACATGTTACTTACGCTTAATATGTATTACGTTTTCCGAGTATGGTGTGTATGACTGTTTATGCGTCCTAACTGTGTATGTATAGAGAAAGTATATCGAGCGCCATTTGTGCTGTCCACTCGATCCACTGTTACCTATGTAAGAGACCGCATCGAGAAGAAAATAATGTGTTTGGTTGTTTATCATTATTGCTGGGCTGACTATTTCCACTGTACCGTGTGAAGTGCCGTCCAAAGAGAAATTCTGTGTTACGCTATTGCATAGAATTATGTGTGGAGACCTTATCAGGTAGGAAGAGACGTGTGGTTGCCTACACACTGATTCGTTTACGGAGCAAAAGTTGAGTGACTAAAGTTGAGGCTTATAAATAGCGAGATTTTGAATATAATAATTTTGTTCCAATTTTACAAACTCGACAACAAGATGTTCCGCAGCAGAACGACCAGTCAAGTCAGCCAAGCCGAGACAATGGGCAGAGCACAGTCGCCGAGATAATAACACATTTGGTGAGCGATTTTATATACCATACACTATTCTGTTTATCACATGTATTTTGAATAGTGTTGTTTCTCTTTCTACCCTTCATCAACGTATTTCCTATACAACTATGCAACTAGAGTGTATACTTCTAACCTGTGCGCCTCAACGCTTGGCAACAGTAACATTGGGACGCCTCGCGGTTTTACGCGTCATAGTAGACTCCTAGGATACCTACATTTTCCGTTATTCATATCGTGTATTTAGATTTAACCCCGCATTCCCAATGGTGTTATTGGGTATTTGTACATGCTGTCCGCATTACGACTGTTTTACTATTTTATCACCGCATATTTGAATTGATTTATGTACATAGACCGATTTTATTATTGTTTTTGTAATTTTTATTAACATACATTTGTACTGTTTAATTTGCTCGCTTAAATATTGTTTGGTTTTTGATAGAATCGCTATTATTTATTTGCTATCCGCCACTGTTAACTAATTTGTCATTAATTAACTAATTTGACATTTATTCTCTGACATTAAATTGTGCATTTATATTTCTTTCTTTGTTTATATTGTCTAGAAGCTCAATAGACATTATTTTGTTAAATCGTTAATGTTTTATTAATTAGCAGTTAGAATATTTTTCAGCTACCCACAAGAACACGATCACCTGGACTACTCACGTACTCGTAGCTATCCGTGCCCTCAGTAAGTCCACTGAGGACTGGTGGGACAATAAGAGCGGTTCCAACGTGCGGTCTCACGTTAAACTGAGCTGGCGCCCGAGAATATATATTTCCGAAGGATATAATATTCTGTAATAATAAGATATTTGTTTCCGCCATCTATGACAAAGGACTCTCCATTAACAAGCGCCGCGAGCGTGAGTCTGTCATAATAAGTTATTTCGTTTGGAATAAAAAAAAAACAATTATTTTTGTTATACACACCAATTTATTTTCTTGAAATTCATAAAAGTGTCAGAATCTCTGAAACTAACGGTTTAATGTTAAGGTCATGACAGCTATAACTGGTCACTCATGAGATGGCTTATGAGGCCACCAAGAGAAGACATTAACTTTTGGGATAGCATTTATGTTCAAAATATTGTATATTGTTATTGTGTTGTTATTAGCAACCGTGAGAATCACGAAATCACATCCCAACCTTTTTTGCGTCGAGATTCTCCGGATTATATATTTTCATATCCCCCTACCCTATGAAGTAATGAAATGAATTTGTATATTCTTTATACCAAAAAAGTATTACTGCACGTGACAATATTTGTGAGAAGGAAGTATATACTTATTTATTGAAATGGTTCTTTATTTATTCGTGATTGTTTAAAATACGTGATTGTCTTTCTAAAGCTTTGCATTTTCTTTAAAATATTTCTTGTATCCTTTCGTAATTATATTTATTGTTTTACTTATGAAGTGCACTTGCATTTTCAATTTGCCGATACATGACGCATTACATAAGTTTGTATGTTTCGATGCTGCAAAAAGATGTTTCGTTAACGATAGAAGATTTCTCAAGAATTTTTTAAATATTTTTGTTGCTTCTATTGCATTGGCTTTTTGCATAGCCAAGCGTTTCTTTGCCACATCTATTCTTCCAAAGGTTTCCGAAAAGAATCCTTCGGTGAAAGATTGAAAATATTGTGCCTTATTGAGATGAATAATTAATCTATCCGTGGTATCACAAAACATTTCCATGTCGTGTACGATAGCATCCGCTTGTGGACATTTTGGACCCAGTTCAAAATGAAGGTACAATCCCGCTAGTCCATGTTTATAGTAATTTAGTGTATGTAACATTTCCACGAACTGTTCTGTGAAGTTTAGAAAAGATCCAATGCCTGAAATTTTAAGCAAAATAGTATATTATAAGAAGAGGGGTATCTGTTTACTTTCTATGTAATTTTTTTTCTATTTTACCTTAGTACGTCTCTTATGTTTAAATCATTACAACCTGTTCATACGTAAATTAATTTCTTAAAGTCTAGATCGTAGGGGCTATGCCTGTAGGCTTCTGTGGATGTTAGTACGTATTTATGCAACACGAGTACCTATTCCGTATTGAATCCATTTTAATGTAATTGTATGCAGGTGCACATTGGAAAATTTTATATGGACGCCTGTATCTTGGCGTGTTTAGCTATTCATACATTATTGTCTTCACTGCATCTTGTATGATTTAAGAATAGAATAGAATAGAAGAGAATAGAATATTTATAATGATATACAAACATACACCCATGGCGCCGAAAGTTTCTTTAATACTTAAGCGATTAAGAGAGTTTAAAAAAATCGCATGTCATAGCGTCGGAGTAATTTGACCTGGAAAAAAGTGTACTACTCTAAATAACTCGGTTCCTATGAAATCTGGAAAAATGAAACTTGGGTAACTTATGTAAGACCAGGGAGCTTCAATTTTGCCAGTGTGATCAACTAAATATACTTGACCGATTTTATGCAATAAATTTTGTTTTCAAAAACGTTGTAATAACACCATGTATATTTTCTTATATTTTGGTAGCCCTTGTGATTTGCTTTACAATGATAGGTCTAGCTCTTATTATTTCAAAGCCTTAATAACTTAAAATTTCGCAACTTGTCGCCATGGCAACCGACATTCAACAATCGTATTAAATTCATCATAAGTAAGCATACGTAATAGTTACATTATATGTAAAGTTACAGGAAAAATTATTTTACGTTGTATGAGAAATACAAACTGCTTTCGGAATTGAATAAATGTTGTTATCAGGGGCGGCTACACATTATAATTTTTGGAGGGGCCCGAAATGATTATTTTATTGAGAAATTCAGTTTTAAAATTAGAAGACTGAATAGTATTTTCGCTCGCATATAGTATATTGTATTATGCGTCGAACGAAAGTAATGCCATCCCCGCAAGTGCTGCAGTGCGCGATGTTGCCACATTTAAAATTTTATAAACTTTTTGATATATTTCTGGAACTATAAAAGATAGGACACTTGAATAAACTTTATTCTATAAGCCACCAATGCTCGTTTAATTTTATTTGAAACATT
>WYDF02064057.1:0-11664 GCA_009867245.2 Adranes taylori
ATGGTTAAAGTTCTGTAAGAATTTTTTAAAAATATTAAAATATTTTATTGTATCTTATTTGTAATATTTATTATTTAGTTTACATTTTACTTATTTATTTTTTAATAAAAATATTATATATCGTATCGATATCGCGGGCGGAATTCACAGGCTTTGCAGGCCGCATTTGGCCCGCGGGCCGCACTTTGGGAACCCCTGCTCTAGTAGATATAATTAATTGTAAACTTTTTTGTAAGTTGTTAGGTTTGCTCTTTTTTGCTGTTTATTTATAATTTCTAAAATGTTCGTCCCTTTTTTGTGCTTTTTTAGACTTAACTCCTTATTGTAGTTTTTCTGTGATCAGATTTCAACGTTGTGATTCTGTACCAACTGTTCTATGTGTGATTCAATCATTTCCCCAAACACTGTGCAGACAACTGTGTCGGTAATGTCAGTTTTTCTTTGAAGTCATTGCAATGAATACAATCAAGCCATAAGTTCTTCCATGATGTTTGCGGCTTAATTTTTTAAACACTGTTCATACAGTTATCTTAAAAGAAAAACTATCTTGGATATTTCATCTTATTTTTATTTATTTATTTATAGAAATATTTAAATGAAAGATTGTAAAAAAAAGTAAAAAATTACCTTTCTATTCAACAATTAAATATAAAGTATGATACAGATTTAAGTAGAACAGAAGTAATGTATTTTTTTTTGTCTTTTATATATTTTCTATAATATAGTGTCTGCATGTTAACTAATATTTTAAACAGTCATGATCTTTTATATAATTGTACATTTACATATAATAAAACATTTAAAATATTTTCCTCTCCGCATTTATTTAAAGTGTGCAATGAGTTAAATAATGGATGTCCTTGAAGGATTGGTGACTATAATGCATATGTCGTATAATTATTTATTTAAAATATGTGTTTTTGTATTGTGCATAATATACAAGGTTGTTTAAAAAGATTTATACTTAATTTGTTGCAATTTTGATAAAAGGTTACTACAATATCATGGAGATATCAAGAGAATGAAGTGATTATGTTAACTTTCGTTTTCTATATATCTCATTAATTATAATTGCAATCATAAACAATATCACAATATTTTGGAACATTTATGGTTGTTGGTTGGTAGCACTGCTATTTCAAGACTCGTATCAAGTACTTCCTGAACAGAATCAATCCATCGCCTTGACGATGTCCCGCTTGAACGTTTGCCCTCCAGGTCTCCATGTATCATAAGTTTTTCTGTACTGTCGGCTCTAGTGTAATGTGCGAAAAACCTGAGGATCCTGCGCTAATTTGGCGCTCAGATTAATTTACTTGCTTCTGGATTGATACATTTCTCCTTTTTTGTCAATGAAATCCGCACAATGAAATCCGCACCGCTTTTCAAAAGCATCCACTTTTTGTATTATTTATGTTTGATGGACTATACAGATAAGTATTTTCGACAACATATAATGCTCTTGCATATAACTCTGTAGATACGAGGATGTATTGAAACATTCTTAGCCTACTATAGAAGCAAACAAAATTTTAAAGTCAAAATATTTTATTATTCAACATACTCTCCTCTTAATTGGATATATTTATTACATCGAATCTGCAACGCCTTAAGACCTTTAAAAAAAATATCTTGTTCTGCAAACCAGGCCTCCACAGCTTCTATCACCTCTTCGTTGGAAGAAAATCTACGACCTTTTAAACTTTTTTTCAGTTGAGGAAAGACATGATAGTCAGACGAAGCCAGATCTGGTGAAGGGGGTGTTCTCGAACGGGGTGTTCGAGTAATTTGAGTAATCACAAATTGATTCAATGGCAACATGCGATTTGTGTGCAAGGGCATTGTCCAGCAGAAACAAAATACCTTTGGACAACTTTCCGGTCTTCCCTCCATAATTTTTTCTCGTAGAGTGGTCAGTAAAGTCGAATTGTAATTCCCAGTTATTGTTCTATCCTTATCCAGATAATTAATCATGATTACTCCTTGGCAATCCCAAGAAACTGAAGCAAGAGAACTTTTTCAGCAGATTTTTGAAAACGAAATTTCTTAGGCCTTGGAGAATCAGAGTGTCTCCATTTTATTGATTGCTGCTTTGTTTTTGGATCGTAGAAATGTACCCAAGTTTAATTCGTAGTAACAACACGGCTTAAGAAGTCTGCATCTTTTTCAAACCCTACATCGCGTTCGAGTACAGATTGAACGCGATGCTTGTACCCGTACACGCTTTTGGTCAAAATTCAGACATTTGAGGACCCATTTTGCAGAAATTTTTCTCATGTCCAAAGCGACGTGAACTATATGAGGGCCGCGTTCATATGAAATATTCAGTGCCTCAGATATTCGTTTTAGCCTAATTCGACGGTCTGATAAAATCATGTCATGAACTGCATCGGTATATACGGGGACGGACGCAGAAACTGGCCTTCCCGATCGGTATTCATCTTCAATGGAAAATTGACCTCTTTTGAAGCTTGCAATCCAATTTTTCACTATCGCATACAAAAGACATTGATCACCAAAGGTATTAGACATATCTTCGTAAATCTGCTTACCTTTTAACCCCTTCAAATACAGGTACTTGATGATGTCTCGATACTCCTATTTTTCGATTTTCACAATATAATTGTGGCGATAAACTTTTCTTTTGTCATTTACGGTTGTCTCAAGTAATTTAATGGTTTTTAGGTAATTAATTATAAGACTTTACACGAGCTCAGTAAATGACTGCCAATTTTTGTTAATTATAACGCAAAAGATAGGTATAATAATCCATTCCATTCCGTCAGAAAAGTGAAATTAAAGCTTAGCGAAGTGGTTCAAAATAATTTGTTATAATTGTTCTTCGGCCCTGTTATAATATAACACGGGCCTGCATTTTTTCGGTTGTGTCAAGATTTCCAAGTTTTGATGATGGATTCCTATGTATGTTTGTCCGCTGAATCCAAAAATGACCTTAGTTTCTTTCCATGATGTCAGAATTTTTTGCAAATTGCAATTTGTCAAAATGTGTTATATATCGAAAAAAAAATCATACATGTAAGACGTACTGACAGATTTAAATACATATAAAATGCTGCCATCTGTCGCTTTATGATGAAAACGAATCATTGACGGCAGATGGCAGCACTTTCATCATTAAACCTGTTGTACATCTCAGGTGGCTGTCAATGTTGACGCAAACGTTGCTTGTCTTCCGGCTACAAAAGTGTTTCTATCGACGGATATACGCGAAAAAGCAAACATACAGTGTTCGAAATGGCGTCAAGAGGCTGTAAAAAGTCTGCAGATTACTTTTGTTACATTTGTGGTGAATTAATGGCGTGAAGACAAAAAGACCTATAACATCGTTTGTGCGGCACGTGTATCTCGTGTATGTCGGTATAAAGGTAGGAGACAAAGACAAAACTTGGACACCCCACTATGTTTGCTATACGTGTGTTGAAGTACTGAAACGGTGGTCAAAGGGTGAACAACATTGTTTCAGATTTGCCGATGGTCTGGCGAGAGCCACAAAATCATAGTGATGATTGTTACTTTTGTTCAACCGGTGTTCACGGCTTCAATGTAAGGAATAAGAAGAACATCATCTATCCAAATGTGCAATCGGCCTTATGTTCTGTCCCTCATGGTTCAGATGTACTGGTGTCTATGTAACCACAATATTTACCTGAAGCAGATGGTTCAAAAATTGAATCAAGTGAAGAAACCGAACATAACGAAGTGGAGTATGAACCTGGCAATTCTGCTTCACAACCATTTACACAAACTGAACTGAGCGATTTGATTCGGGACTTACAGCTGATCAAAGAGGCTTCAGAATTGCTTAATTCACCGCGTGAAGATAAGAATTTGCTCGCAGCTGACGTTTCGTTTTCCTGGTTCAGGTACCGAGAAAAAGATTTTATTCCATATTTTTCGGAAGAAAGAGGCTTAGTATTCTGCAATGATGTGTGTGGACTGTTTAAGACATTCAACATTCCGTACAAAAGTACTGATTGGAGATTATTCATCGATTCGGCAAAACGAAGGATTTAAGTTGTCCTGCTTCACAATGGAAACAGGTATGCGTCAATACTCATAGGGAATTCTGTACACTTACAAGTACAAGTACCGTATGACAATCAATTTATAATTTGTTCTCCAGAAAATAAAGTACGACGATCGTAACTGGATCATATGTGGTGATCTCAAAGTAATATCGATGATCCTTGGACAGCAAGGTACACAAAGTTTCCTTGTTTTTTTATGAGAGTGGGATAGCAGAGACAGGAAAAATCATTGGAAGCAGAAAGATTGGTCACAACGAGCGTCATTGGAATCTGGAGTAAAAAATGTCTCCGAGAACCTCTCATCGAGTTGACGAACGTTCTCCTTTCACCTCTACATATGAAATTAGGCTTGATGAAGCAATTTGTGAAAGAAAAGCTTTTATTTCAAGTTTGCCCACCCTTTTATAAGATTTACCAGTTGCTATCTGCGTTTGTTCTGCATATAGCTTCATTTGAAATAATGAGCCATCAAATCGTCGATAAAAACTACGCAGAATAGTTTATTAGGCGGGAGGCTCTCCATTTGTTTTATAAATTGAGGGGCTCTACTTTCGAATGTAAAAGGCAAATGTGGGATTGGCTTTTTCGTTTTAATTCATTAAGGCGATTCGAAGCTTAGCAGGCGGGATTGGTTCAGCCTTTCTCTAAGCCTTGAAATAGTTATGTCATTTTCAGTCATCGCTTTCAGTAAAAATAATAGGATTTTTAGTTTGATGTTATCATTTCTGAAAGATAATGTTCTATAATGAACTCTGGATATTATTAACTTCCTCATCGATTTCTTCCCTGCTCAGTCCGACGATTTGCAGAGGTAAATCATTACTATAACGCTCCATTTCCTACAACAAAAAGTGACTTAAAATTTTTTATAAGTGCACGGTAGTACGAAAATCATACCAGCACAAAAACTGCAAAATACAAAAATATGCTTACAAACATCTGTTTCATTATCTATTGCCCGGTAGAGTATATTACTGTGTTATTATTACAACTTCCACCAGAAATGTACCGATTTATCACTAAAAACCCACTATAATAGCCGTGCCGTAAAGAAACATGACTATAAACGTCAACAGCATGTAATTAAAGCGGAATAAAATTAAATGGCTCTAGCTGACTTCTTTGCCTCGTAGATGCCGCAGAACACAGTGGTTCATAAATTAAAACCACCAATACGCTTGGCAATTTTAATTTGTCTAGTAGTATAAATAATGCACCACCGCATCCGTTGGGTATGAAATATGATGGTACATTTTATGCACCAACGCCGCGGCGGTGAAAGTTAAAAATATTACCTTCAAATTTGATATAATGTTTACATTGACGATTGCATTGTTGATTTCAACGAATAGACCTATATTCGCTTTTAAAAAATAATCAGGGTATATAATGAATTATAAAAACTTTGCGTTTATTGCAGAGTAAAATAAACTAAATATTACTAATTTAAAATAAGCAATAAATTGGTCTTATAAATCTTAAGGCAAATTGCCTGAAACGTTATGTCAAAAGTATCACAAATCGTGGCAGACAACTAGATGCAATCCACACATTCTTAAAGCCGCAATACGTACTTTTAGCACTTAAGTGTGTTACGTTATTCAATAAACATTACGAACGCTTTTAACATATTTCTTAAATCCTTTCATTTCTCGAAGGAATATTAAAACAAGTTTCTTTTATCCCTTTGGAGGATTTTCTTTTTACAGAGAAGTGGGCTTTTATTTCGTTATTGACTTAAAATTTGAATTCCCTCGATGGATTTTCAAAATCAACGAGAAATACGAAAAGGAGATATATACATATGTGCATCCGTCATTGCCTTGCATACAAGTGGGATTACTTTTGCATTACGTGCGTTATTCTCTCATAATATGAAATATTATATTATACGATGTTTATTATAAAACATATGCATCAATAATATATAAATCAATACAAGGATTGCGAGCAGTGCCTAGTTTAGGACCTGCTTATACATCTAATGTTCAAAAAGATTATTGATCAACTGCGCAAAAGTACTGCACTAACGACTTCTAAGAATTTCAACAATGGACACATGTCCTCTGAAATACAACAAATATGATATTTTTTTATTAATATAATGTCTAAGTGATTGGAGCGTGAAATCTAATAATAAATAAAAGAAAGTACAATAGAATTCTTCTAATCTGGCACGTTCGGGACTTGAGGCATGCCGGATTATGAAATATTTCGGATTACAGGACGAATAGCGGGAAAAGCGTACTTTAAACAAAAAATGACAATAAATCATGTTTTTTTATTATTTAAACAGTTTAAATAGAATAAAATTACATAATACATTTTGTAATGTAAAATAACTATAAAACATAACATTCGTGGACGTGATCGCCACCCCATTTTTCATATACTGGACGTTCTACATATCTGGCATAAGTTTTGTTATATCTGGCATAAAACATAAGTTGAACCTATTAATTTTGTCACCTTATAACTTGTAAATTCAATTTGCATAATAATTATTTAGGGTAAATTAAATAAAACTTGCGTGACCCAACAAGCGAATAGCGACGACAGGGAGGCTGTTTCATGCCACAGGTCGGGGTTTCATATGCAAATTTGAGATCAGCAAGAGGACCAAACTAACTGTGTATAAAACAGTGTACCTTCCTATCCTGACATATAGCGCGGAGACTTGGATGTTGACAAGTAGACATCAGAGTAGGCTACAAGCAGCTGAGACGAGATACCTACAGAAAGTGGAGAGGAAAACTAGATGGGGCATGGTGAGGAACCAGACTATCCGGAACACCCTGAATGAAAATCCCCTCAATGTGAGAATAGAAGAAATGCAACTTCGATTGTTGGGCCACGTAGCACGAATGCCAGAAACCAGATACCCATGAATGGTCCGGGAGGTCCGCTACGAAGGCTAGAAACTGAGGGGAGGACCGAGACTAACGTGGGAGGATAATATCAAGGTTGCGATACGCAAGAGAGGAGCAAGCTGGACCCGGGTCAGGAACCAAGCACAGGACAGGAAGGTCTAGCGTGCTTTCATCAAACCTCTACACCATAAGAGGTAGAAGAAGACGACAAAGTAAGAGTCTAAGTTAAAATGTCTAAGGTTTGTCAACATATTAGTTATAAAAAAATTTTGAAGTGCATATATTAATAATTTATATTAATATATTATATATAATATAATAATTTATATTAATAATGTATTAGGAATTTAGTCAAGTTATATAAATGTATTAATGGATTTAATTTTCTTAAAAGTGTTTACTATCGATACACAAGGAAATAAAATATTCTAATTGTATTTCTGGCCATTTTATTTTAAGCAATAGATTTATTTATTATTATTATTTCTATATTTCGTCTTGCGTGTAATTGACTGCTGAGATTATCTTTACTTTTACATTTTGCTGACCGTTGCGCACAATTGACATATTAGCCATTCAAACTATGTTGTAATGAAAGTATTCATTTATAATTTTATTTTACTTATTTAAATCTTCAATCTGTAATTACCTGAGAAGGGAGTAATTTCCGAAGTTATTAATACAGTATTTGCGCGCAATTGACCACCAACGTTTTTGGGGATTAGTTGTATTAGCCAACTGTATATTGACCAATACCACTTTCAGGTCCTCTTGTTTTATACAATAATTTTTTTTATTGTTTTAAGATAATCTGTAGATGTTTGCACTTAATAGTTTGCGCACAACTGACCCATGCCCAATACAAATATTGTAAAATATTGCAAGATTAATACAAACCACGGCGGCGAAACGCGAGAAACGCTAATACCCAAAGACATTGCTAATGGTTGCAAAATGTTTTAATCCTAGTTGCATGTCAACGTTCTCATCAGCAATGATTCGAAAAAGGATTTTCAAGTAAAAAGAAATTTTTCATTGCTTTGAAAATCCTTAAATCGTAACTTACTAAATACGACGTAGTTTTCCACAGATAATTTGAGATTCTTCTGTATGTTTCACTTACTTTCAATCTATAATGCTATCAGGTATAAGTCATGTGTTTAAAATATTTAGTCTAGAGTAATAAAAAAAAGAAGCACCCTAAATCTTACTTTCTTTTGTAGACGTACTGCTACTTTTCATTTCAGTTGCTCTAGGAGGAGTTGATGGCAAAGGAATCTCTGTAAATAAATAAAAACAACACTTATAATATCGAATTCACGAAAATATTTTACTTAATCTAAATTCACACATTTTATGTTTGAAGTCAAAGTGAAGATAAAGTAATTAGTTAAGTCACAGTCATAAGTTTATTTTTTAAGGTATAATAAATGTTTATCCTAACAAAAATTAATTGGACGGCAACCGATGCAACTGTCTTAGTCATTCATCGTCAAGCGTAATTAGTAGACGAAAGAGTTTTACAATTATGATAAAAATAGTATGTATATCAGCGGATCTCAACCTGGGGTAGGGACCGCGAAGAATTTGAAACACTCTTGTTGCACTCACACAATTTAACACTTTTTGCAAAATGCCGAACTCAAGATATAATCAAAACTCTCCGAAATCCATTTTCTCACATCCCTATCGTTCTTATTCGACATTTTTAAATCTGTAGATTCTATAAACCTGAAGTTGTAAGGAAAATTTATGCTCCATTGCGAAAAATGAGAGCTTTCAAAATCAAGGTATGTAAAGTTAGAGAGGTAGAACTTTGCATCATTTCCACAGCTTAACGCAGGCATTGATGACGACGATGATGAGCTTAATGTCGATGACGATATCCCTGATGCAATTAAACAGCAAGTATTAATTCTTAAAGAAGAATTTTCGCACTATTTTCCTGACATGCAAAAATTCGAAACATACCATCGTTTTATTAATAATCCGTTAGTGATCTGCCTTGGAAGACATTATAATTCAAGAACAGTTTATTTATTTGATAAATAATGGGCATGCAAAAGATGTTTGCCGAGAACCACGTTGTAGTGATTTCTTGATTGAATGTGAGCCGGCTTTTTCCACACAATTGTGAATATACTCTCAAAACAAAACAGAGTAAATATACTTTCAAAACAAAATATCGAAACAAATTACACGCCACACATTACATGAGAGTTGCATTGGCTTAAATTCGGCAAAGCAGCAGCAACCATCTCATTAAAATTAAAATTAAAAACTAGCTAATGTTTTCAAAATAAATATTTGTTTGTCAAAAAATTTTAACTCAAAGCGTCGTCAGTGCTGCGCTGTGCGGAAGTGACATCCTTCTGAACATTTGAAGCGTTCAATGTGCGTGAAATTATATTGTATTATAATTTTTATAATAATAGGGGGTTTGAGAGCCATAGAAATGTTTTTAAAGGGACCGCCACCTAAGAAATTCTAAAAAAGGTTGAGAACCACTGATTTTATCACTTTATTTAATTTATATTTGGATATTAGTAACTTTCTATTTACAATAATAATAATCTTTATTGGAATTATTCTGTTACAATTCATGAAAACCATACATAAAACAAATAATAATAATAAAACCTACTTAGTTGTACTCTTTTAGGCAACCTACTTGAACTCTTTCCACTTCCTCTCTTTCACATATAGCCAAAACTTCCGCCATACATCATTATATTTTTAACACATACATCCAAAATATTTGTTCTCATTTTCACTGATTCTCCAAACTTTCCTACCCATACACACCTCAATATTTCCATAGCCACCCTGGCTCCACCCGATTTATTCCACCCGATTGCCCATTTTATAAAACCTCCTGTAAATCCACCATATAAATATTAAATAAGTTTCCACTCATCGGACTTTCCAAAACTTATTCACATATACTGTCACAATCAAGCAATTTTTTTCCTTTTACATTCACCACTCTTCCACACGCTCATTCCCAATGCCATTTACTTCCTTGTACCTCATTCATTCCTATTCTCGCTCCCGTAATAATTCCTCCGCTGGCTTTACCTTTCGCATGCTTTTGTTTCCTCCTTGCACCTCCCGATCATAACCTTTAGGTAATTGCCTCCTTATCTCCTCCCATTTTTCAACTTCAACCCATGTTTCCACTAAGCCAATAATGTCAAACATCATTAAATACTCCTTTGCATCCCTTTGATCTATCCTATTGCCTAAACCAGGCATATTCCACCATTCAATTTTTATATTCTTCCCCTTTCAGGCCCTTCTTATTTCTTCCTTACTTTTAGCACTTCCACCTTGTATTGTATTAACTCCTATTTCCTCTTTATACTTTTCTGTACTCCCTCTTTTTTCTTCCAAAATAATGCCACTTCCATTCCTTTTCTGTTTTCCAGTCTTCCTTCATTACTACTTTCATTTAATCTTTCATGTTCTTCATTCCAATCTTCTGATCTGACCAACTTTTCTTCTTTATTATTCCATACCCACAACTTTCATATAACTAATCCTTACCCTCTCGTTTCCCCTATTTTTCTCTAACGCCTCTATCCTTATTATCTTCTTTATGCCCCTCTCTTTATCCATTACAACATCTTCTATGAAGAGCTCGCTACCTTTCAGAAACTTCTTCCTTTCCATTACTTCCATTTTATCACCCCAAGTGCTTAATCTTACTAATAGAGGCCTTTCCTTTTTCTTTCCTTCCACTGTGCTCAATCTATAGTATTCCATAATATTTATCTCTATATGCATTTTAGCAAATACATTTTTTATGGCTTCCATACCTTTCACCTCTTTATCTAGTCCATAGATTATTATATTTAGCTTCTTTTCTTTCTTCTGCCTATCATAATCTGTGACTTCAAGTATATACTTTCTATTTATATTAGGTAATAAAAAACTCACAATTCCATGTGTAACTCTAATTCCTCTCATCCTTGTATGTATTTCACAAACAACTTAAGTGAATATTTTATTCTTGATTTGTAAAAATGAAATCCTGATCTGATGGAAAAGTTTTGAAATTAGCAATACTAAAATATTCTGTAACACCTTTTAAATGTGAAATAGTTCTCAACGTTTTTAAATTTAGACACCTTCTAGCACTAAAAGTAAAGAGATACATTAAAAAACAAATGTATTACTATCAAATTAATGTATTGTTAATTTCTAGTAAATTTATACAAAATATATATTTGCACAGGTCTGAGGTATCTCAAATACTAAACACATATTATTACTGCAAAATTAATGTATAGTAACTAGTGATGTTATTAATTACGCTTTACACATTTACGTATACTACAAATATATCTTTTGAATTCCAAATATATACATATTACGATTGACGTGTTTAATTAGCACAAGTGTAACTTTATGTAAATGAATTAATATTTGCAAATGAAAATAGCTTTAAATCAGTCATTTCGGATACAGCAAAAATTAATTTTTGATGTTGATGCCATTACATATAGATCTTTAGTTTTATATTCGTGGTTAGCTGTTGAACATTAATCATTAATAAAATATTAATTTCAGAATTATTCTATGCTTTGAGTCCTAAACAGACTTTCAAGTAAAATAAAAATTATGCAAAATATGTATCTACATACAGGTATTTATCGTATTAGTAGGGACTTATTCCCGGTAAGCTTTTGATGTATACTAAAACAGGGAACACTAAAATTTTACGAAGGATATAAGTATTTAGA
>WYDF02064068.1:0-11663 GCA_009867245.2 Adranes taylori
ATGGAGATGTCCATGTTGAAAGGCGACGCGGGTGGTGTTTAAAAACTGTGTTTGTAATTGTCAATCTGTTTTCTGTGCAAAATTGTATAAGTCTTTCACCACGTTGATTTCTTTCTCCCAGTCCATATTTACCCACTATGTTTCTTAGTTCGTTGTCATTTTCGGTGTTTCCCACTTTGACATTAAAGTCTCCAGTGATTACTAAGATGTCTTTTATTATTAAGATGATCCGCCTATCTATACTTAGGTAACTTAGGTAAAGGACCTGCTGTGCTTCGAATCGTATGGATACTAGAAAACCAGGAGAAATACACTCTAATTCTAATCCTCGCTTAAGTTATCATCAGTTTTGCTCGCCAAGATTTTTGAATGCTGGTCAATCGATGAAGGTTACAAGGACAATGCGTTTCCATTTATGAAAGAGAAATTCATTTAAGGACCTAAATTCTACTTACTAATTCATTTCATTACTTGATTCAGTCACTACATAATTCACTTATTCGATCGTTGTTTCCAACATGACCAGCCTTAGCTCACGAAGTACCTACGATCTTATGTTAGGTTAGGTTCTTGAGGGAACATCCAAATTTATAATTATAACCCGGAGAGATTCGACGCAAAAAAAGGTTGGGATATTCTGGCATAGAATATATCTTATAACAAAGTCCACAGGAATTTCAACTCTTAATTGGTCATATTAAATACATTATTGATAGAATAAATTTGTAATAGACACATGGTTCGAAATTTTCTTCGAACGATATATGCCTAATAATAAATTTAGAGTGTTTATTTATTATTTTATACAAAAGTCTGACAGTTCCAAAAGAATTCTATAACATTATTTGTATCTACAAGCTGGTTTACTGCTTCACACATGTGAAATATCGTTAAGATTCTTCAAATATTTGCTCCAACTCAAACGGGTCAATTATTAGCAACTAGAAATGTCAGAATAAATCGATGTCGCCATGTGGATCTTCTGTCTCTCTCTCTCTCTCTCTCTCTCTCTCTCCTCTTTCTCTCAGTTATTTGCTAAATCATAAAGCACCAACAAATAATAATAGTAAAAGATTCATTATGAACGAACACAAATACCACAGGAAGTGCAACAACAGATGGTGGACAATAATATCTTGAGACGGTTATAACAGATAGTTAAATCGGCCTAGAATTCATTTGGCTCATACGACTTCGTATTCATTATTTTAAAATGTCAATAAATAGTTTAGGAAGATACAATGAAGCGTGACTTATTGGTTATGAGAATATGGATGAATATTATTGATGTGTCTGTTAGAAATATAATGATGTATGTGGCTCAAGTGTGGGTGGTATGTAAACGAGAGGAGCTGGGGAGAGTGCTATAGGATATCTAATGAGAATAATTGGAGTGGAGATATTGATGCAGTGTGAGATTCTATTAAAGGAATTTATTTAAATAAATGGCTAAGTTTGAGAGAATGGTTTTGTATTTGGTTATGGATGAGAGTGACAGATTGCTGAAGATTAGAAATCTGGCAGGAATGAATGAGTTAAAAAGACATGTAGGAATGATTGGTTTATGAGGAGATAAAAAAACATATGATAGGATCCATCGATAAATGGATGGAATGATAAATGGGAAAAGCATGATTAATGAAGAGAGAATGAAGGATGTAGAAACGCAGAAGAGGGATGAAAGAATAAGAAATGACAGGTATAATGAAAGGTATAAATATATAAGAGTTAACTGGAGGTATATATAGGGGTATATAAGGGGTATGACTGAGTATTTAAGGTCAGGATTAGTATGGAAAAAAGCAAATGGTTGCGAGATTCAGATGTGGAAGCATAGACAGGAGTAATAGATAAGTGTAACTACTGGGTGAAAGAATGTGCAGGAATAGAGTGGAATGGTTATGAGAGAGAATTAGCAGAGAATTGAAGAGTATGTTGGGGAAAGGAGGTTAAAGAGAGGACAAATAATTTCCACTATATTTAGGACTCAAATAAAAATAAGGAAAAGGGAAGGCTAGATGAGTATGCGACATATATTAAGTATCAAATGTGGAAGGGAATGTGATTGGTAGGGTGGTCGTCAGAATGCGCTTTCCTTGGTTCTCGAATGGTAGAAGTGTGGTTTGTCTTTTTCTGTTTGTTTTGTTTTTTGTTTAGAGTTGATTGTATGTTTATTTTGTGAAGATTTTACGTTGTATTTTGTTCTGGTTGAATTTCTATTTATTTATGAATAAAGGTTTATTGTATTATACCGTAACTTGTAGAAATTGTCACATGTCAATATGGGATAATCGATGCAATGCTCAAATAGTAGACAAATTTTGTTTCCTGCTGATTCAGTAAAATGTATAATCGTCGGGTGCGAAAGACATTTTCATTTCTTGTCAAAATATTTTATAGTTAACTGTTATTATTAGTATCATTATTAAATATTTAACCTTCATTGACTCAAACAATTGAATTTGGTGAATTTAAAAGAAACATGTTTAAATGAATGAAAATATGTTAATTAGAAACTGATGTGTAACATATATGAGAGATCAAGTTAGAAAAAATTACCGATCAACCGCGGGTGGATGGCCATTTCTGCTATCAGTATCAAGCTTTATCAACACCCATTGTTTACAGAACATCATTGTACGTGTGTAAGTGAATACACACTAACTCTGTTCTGAATCTATCTCATCGGTTATAAATTATTATATTAAGTCTTCTGTATATGTTACAACATTGATGGTCGACATATGCGATGTGTTTTTAATGAAATTGAAATAATTCCTGCAGTAGTTCTAATTTAAAGATTCGCTTCTAGAAGAACATTCCAACAACTGAAATGCTATTTTTGGACTAATTAACATCTCTTACAAATTATGATGAGCTTTTGTGAATTTATCATTGAAGCGAGGGACTTTAACAATCAAATTACATCCCGTATAATACTTGCATTGGGGTTCTTTCAGAGAAGCATCGGACCATCTTAAAGATGGCCAAAGTTACCTCTGCAGTGAGCTTAATAGAAAGGGGACTTTAACAATCAAAATTCGAACCCATCTTAGTATTAGTGGCGTACCAACACTATATTTATACATGAAGATTGAAGATTGTTCCATTGTGTTATTTTATCCTGTCCGAGATAAACATTTTTAGCACTTTCGTCTTCCTCTGAATTCCCTTCTGATAAAATTTCTCGTTCGTTGTCAGGTACTTCCTTTTCAGATTTAGTGAGATGATCACAATGTTCAGGAATATCTTTACTATCTGATTTATTCCAACCTGCTTGTAATGTTCTAGCAGATACATGTTAATGTACTCCACTCGAAATTTGGCCAAACCATCTTTTCCATTAATCAGGGTCCTCCCAGACCAGCGCACTTCTAGTAAAGCTCTTATATCTGTTATACTAACCTTATTAAAAACAATAAAATGTGTCGGTTTAATAAAAATCCCTAACATGAGTGATCGCACGATCTACGATCGTAGACAACTCCTATTTCAACTCCCGATCAAAGCGTTAAAACAAACTAGCTAATTGCAAGGAAACCTTTTCAACAGCTACTATGAAGTCGGGCCAATTTATAAATAGAAAACCTAAAGATCTAACGGTGTTGAAATAAGAGTGGTCTACGATCGAAGACCGCACTCCGTACGATGGTTTCTAGCAATTCTTTGTCTTTAGAAATTACTTTGCATATCTCGCGGCAGCTCAGGTCCAGATTCACCTTCACTTGCAGCAGACATTTGACTATCTTCTCGCTGAGTTTGTTTCTTTCCTTTATCTATTGTGCGGACACAAGCGAGAACAACCGTTCAACAAAGGAACTACTAACAGGATTGGAGAAGATGATGCTCATGACCGTAAAATGAAATCGCAATCATATATTTCACATCAGGCTCATCCTTGCAAAATGTATAATCCGTCTTCTCGATTATAGTGTTCAGGGCAGATACGTCATCAAACAACTTGCCATTTAATGCCTACTGCGGATTGATCTGCTTTACTAGCTTCTTAGCGTTTCCGTAATCGATGTTACGATCTCCCGGTAGTGTACATTTGATATGTGTTGGATGCTTCTCCAGTCAATAGCATTTGTTGATATAATGTAATGTGATCTTACAAAATTGAGCGAAGCTTGGCTTGAGGGCTTCAGCATCCTCATTGTCAACTCTCTTAAGAAGTTCGGCTGTTCAGGCTCCTAAATATTCTGAACGCTGGCGCTGAATATATGACTATTCTGTAATCTTCTAAGTTCAATAATCTCCTATAGCTCTGAAAATAGCGGATTTGTTTTTTGCGGATGCAATAGTGGATTCTTGGAAAGTGATAGAACGCTATGGAAGAAGAAGACGATGACCAATGATTCATTTGATTTGAAAACGTCCTCAATGAATCGTGATGGATATTTCAGCGAAAGAAAATGTGATTTGAGCGGCTCCGAGAGATCTATCATCCGCTCAAGCACAACATCTATCGTCGTCCATAGAGTCGGCGCCTGAGTGGGCAAAGTTGTGTAGTTGGCATCAAGTTGTTCGCAGAATTGTTTGAGCCCCTCCGCCCTTCCGATTTGGCTCTTGATGTAGCGGCTAATTTTCAGCACAATCGTCTTTACGTCAACTGTAAAGCGCTCCGCTCCTTTCTCCTCTGCATTGTGCAGGGCAGGCAAGCGGAATCAAACACATTGTGTGATTTTTCAGTCGATAAAATACATTATTTCTTCCGCGCTACTATTGTGCTTACTTCACTAAAAATGTGTTTACATAAACTGTAATGTAACTAACTTTCACTTTCGTTTCCGTCTTTTATGAACTAATTTTATAACAAACAACAACAATATCAACAACAACAAAAGTAAACTAAGCAGCAACAAGAAATAATAAAAAACAACGCCAACCAAATCAAACAACAAAATATTCGTAGGCCCACAGATTTAAGATATCAATGACATGCAGAGGTTAGCAATGATCTGAATAGGTGGATAGTTGCATGGAATTTATATATACATTCGCTCGCCTACCACAGACAGCATTAACTCGACGACAGCGTACCGCGTCATTTACCGATAGTCTATCGGTAAATGTCGTAAATGGCTTACTGCAAAGATAGTACAGTCTTTGTATATATACTCTCAGGCGATAGAATATATCGTTAGTTGTTGAGTTCCATTAAAATAAATACAGTATAATTTTCTACGTACTTTAAAATAAGCACGAATCTTATAAATAAGCACGCAATGGCAACGCTGTGACCATAGGCACGTTCCTTGTCAGATACATGCGCATTTTGCACATAATTACACAACATGCCGCCTCTTATAAACTGTGACACAGAAAGCAAAACACGCAATTATTGCTTTCTTTTCATTCGTTTCGAATCATCGAACGATGTTGTTAGAGCGTGATAAGTAGTAAATTAGATAGACAAAAGAATGACAAGAAAGTAAAATGAACGGTGTCTTGCATTCATATAGGTTTCTCTCTTCTTTATCTGCACAATTTGGGGCGCTTAACATTTGGCACGGACTCCACATATATTCCGTCAAGAGATTATCCGAAATTTCTCACTTAACCCTTTCGGTCACATTGTACACTGTGGTGAACACAATTTATATGCTAGTAAATATAATCCTAATGAGTACAAACCTATAAACTTATATAAATTGTATGTAACGTCGTATTGAAATATTTGTGTTGAAGTTAAAGGTTTATTTTTAGTCTTGTTTTCTTGAGAAACATTTCTATTTCAGAACCTTTTTATTTCAGTTTCACTGGAAATGAATTAGAGATATTTAACACATGAAGTGTTAGTGAAACTCTTGGAGAGTATTTGAGCAAAGAAAAAGATTGTATAAACAAATGTATAATTCAGGTAATTGGCATATAGGCAAATAAAATACGTTTATCTCTTTACACGCTTATCGCTTGATAAAGAAGAGGAGACAGCGGCCGAAGCGTCAGTACAACCACAGCACATTTTCCCACAGGATGCATTTGAAGATGTTGAAATACCAAAATAATTTCAAAAGGTACCAATTACAACTCAGAACAAAAGAATGTAAAATATTATGTAAATCATTATATAACCCCGAAATGGTTATATAATGCGATCAAACTACGAATCCCAATCATAACTGGTGTAATTCCTCGTATAGATTTCACAAATTGAGGACATTTCACATTTCCTAAATCTAGAAGAAAAGTCACCAGAATGCAAGGACCGATTTTGGGAAATACGATTTTGGTTTCTACGAAACCATTCGGCATCGAATGTTGGCACTACCATTAGAACCAAAATTAAGTACTGACAATCAAATTGTTCCTTTTCAATATAAAGCAATATGTAAAAGGTAAACCATGTCCGTGGGGTATAAAAGTATGCTCGTTATGTGGTAAAGTGCCCTCATGAACGATTTTATACTCCATCAAGGGGCTTTAACAGAACTGAATCCTGAGCAACAACAATTTTTTGGCGTGGAAGATTATGTAGTGCTTAAATGTTCTAAATGAATTCAGGAGGTTAACATACAACTATATGATGAAATTTTTTTTTCAAATTATAATTTACTACAATATTTGAGAACAGAAATATGTATGTTTTTTTGTACTGTACAAGCTTTGTACTGTACTGCATTTGCAATCATTTATTTTCAACGGATTTTGAAATGAAAACAAAGAACCAAGGAATGCCGCGGACTGCCGGTTGCAGTAAACAAAGAAATAATTTTTCTCTTTGTGTTATGTTGGGCATTCATTTCAAGTTCTGTATATACATCCATAATCGAGCGAAGCAATTTGTAATAATCATCGGATTATTATTTCTAAGAAGAGATATCGATATATAACATGATTTTCTAACTCACCATAATCAAAATACTCACTATAATATAAGTTAAATAAAGAAATCGCTAATCAAATTAATCGCGAATTGATAATTAATTTAATATAATGTCGACAACTGCTATTAGCCAAAAGGCATTCATAAAGGGAAAAGAAAGAGATATAAAACCAAGTAGAAGAGAGTGAGAGACGGGATGGGAGAGTGAGAGACAGAGAGAGAGAGAGACAGAGAGAGAGTGAGTCATGAGAGAAAAAGAAATGGAAAACATGTAGCGTCCACATTTCAAACCCTTCGTTTTTGCTTCGGGCAGATGTTCATCGCGTTTTTGCGTGTATACATCGAATGCACCATATAAGCAAATGATGCATATTAAAAGAAAGAGAGAGCGGGAGAGAGAGAGAGAGCGATAGAGAGAGAGAGATCTTTTGATCTCTTTTATAGCGCCATGGTCTTCACGTACATTTTTTATCCAATATATCCTGTAGAATTTCGATTTTGGTGATCTGCGATTTCGAGTAAACAACTATTAGCAAGGTTGATGCACTTGAGTTCATTTCTCCTGCCCGGACGAAAGAATTTACGATCTCCGATTTCGACAAAGAACTCTTATTGAGTTTATTCCAACTTTAAGTGACCTCGTCTGGTCGAGATGCTATCGTATTTTTAACATACAACTTTTAATGAGTTTAATGAACTTTAACTCGTCTAACCAGGTTTTATATTATTTGTAAGGAGCGTGAACCGATTTGAACGTTTTCCACGCAAATGTTGTTTGATTACACGTAAAATCTGATGGGAGAGCACCTTATTATAGAATCATAAAAAATTTAGTATCTTCGCAGGGATATTATGATAATGTTCATTAAAATTCACAAAGGATGAAAGGACACTTCTTATTAGAGGAAAATACTCCCTTCTTAAAAAATTGAGCAGAAATTTTATCGAAGCTCTGCTTTATTACCGCTGGCAACACCAAAACGTAGCGCTGTCAAGCTGGACACTAAAAGCCTCTAAGTTGAAATAGAAAGGCAATCCCAAGCCAGCCTTAATTAGACGCAATTAGACCTATGTCTGTTTGTCTTCAAGTGAGCATTTCCGCACGTTTCAGTCAGTATAATTCTCTTTGAACATTAAGACCTAACTTTCAGCAGCGAGCATAGTCGCAGTGTAAAGAACGGTTTGTTCTCATAAGCCGCACAATGAATCATGCCAATTCAAAGTTAAATTCTACGAAGTCAATATATAAAAAATCTCTATATACAACAGACAGATATATATCTAAATTCCAATATCTATTTTGGGTAGAATATTTCGATCATTCATCTACTTATCTTCGTATCCATTTCTTTTGACTCATCCAAAAATATTTTACAACCCTTCCCTGCAAAATCTACATCTTCGATGCGAAAACGAGGTGGTCAAGAAGTGAAGTGTGGAGGCCAGCCGTCAGACATTCCGAGTTAGCGAGGAAGACCGATACGTCACTCTAGAGTGACCCATTAAGCAGCGCTGTCTACGTACGTCACACTACCTATTAAATACGGATGCGAGTACTCCAACGACACCGACGAATCCGCCGCCAAGCCAAGCGGAAAATCCATGGATTGCACACGGCTCGCTCTATCACCGACGGCACCCGGAGTCGTCTCATTGCCGCCGACCCCAGTAAAGGATGGTTGTATTCCGTCACCAGGGAGGAATACCACCGAGTACTCTTCCGAGGCATCTTCGGAGACAGTGACTAGTATCTCCTCCTGTGTGCCCCGACGTCAGAACATCGCCAACTCCGAAGTCAAGCACGCAATTCTATCATCGCCAATTACTCGGAAGAATGTATGTTAAACTTTTGCATACATTAGCTCGTCAAATTTTATATTTTTATTTTGTTAACCGGAAAGAAGACGCCGTAAATACTTCGCATAATAAATAGAATCAAACAAAACCTGTCAGTTAAAAATAACGAGCGTGGATAGAATCTTTACGTATAATAAATATTAAAAATAATAAAATCCAAAAAAATTCAAGGTAAAGCTTACCTCTTCGAAATCTGTTGAATTGCACCACAGCTAGTAAAATGTAAATTAAATAAATGTTTCAGAAAATATTGAGTTTGCTAAGTAATTCAGATGATGCACTAATGAACAACATATTTAAAAGATCCTATGCAGAGTCATTATAATTATAATCTGCATTGAAAACCAGTTGTGAGAAAACTTAGCCTCAGCTACTAGACCATTTCACAGTGCACGGAGTAACAGTCACGATTGTCGTTGCGGGCAAATTCTGTTATCTTGTCCAGCTCTCACTTAGATTTCTGTGAATATCAAATTATACGAAATATACTCCCTATAGAAATATATTGTCTATAAAAAACGCTGATTTGTACTCATGTGCAGGCATTTAATCATATCATCGTCTTTACTCGCAACCAACCGTTTCCATTCGAACTGACGAGCGAAATAATTGTCTTCCTGTTGTTCCAGTACATTTTGGAATGTTTTGTTCTAGAATTTTTGAGGAAGAACAAAATATACATTTGACTTGTTAGAGGGAGAGCCAGTACAGCTATAGTACTTTTTAGTACAGCTATAGTACTGTCCTTTTTACGGATCTGCTGGAGGTAGCATAAATAGCCATTTTCCTAGTGGGACCGATCAGTTTGCTGTCAGTTTTTCAAGCTTTAAAAATTCTCCTGAATCCACGTCAGTTTCCGTCAAATTATTAAGGCAAATCAGAATACTACTCCTCCTCACAAAGCAAGACGTTTATATATCAGTATCAAAACATTCCAGACAGACGTACAGACAGACAGACGGACAAAGCTAGACGTTTATATATAAGTATATTTTGTTCGACTAAAGAAATCATTGTAACTTCTTATTTTTCTAAAAGAAACTAAATAACAAATATTTCACGTAGTTAACTATCATATTTTCTTTAAAGTCCTAACCAATTAATTGACTTTTAAGATCGTAAATGTTTTTTTTAACTCGAAAGAAATTTTGCGTCATTCTGAGATCAATCTATATTTTTTATCAAGTGAAAGTTTGTTGCAGAACATATCACGAATCTATGAAGAAGGTTCGTAGAAACGAGCCGGGAGTTTTGTCTTACTGTAACATCTGTTTTACTTATACTGTTAGGGAAGTTATTCATCTATTTTCCTGTATGTGTTAAATTGTATTGTGAACGTAAATATTTATCGTGAACGAATCATCGTATAACAATATTATTTCTATTCTAATTATTCGTTTGTTGATTCTTTGATTCATTATTGCTGCAGGAATACTTAATAAATTTATTTGAATAGATTATTGGAACTACTATTGATTGTTTTATTCTTTATTGGGATTTCATATTGTATTTCTTGTGAAATTAAACCAGTTTTTTTGAAGCTGTTTTAGAGTTTCAAACAGACAAGACCATTTACAAATTTATCAGTCCTTGTACATAGTGACTGTTAAGAAAATCACTGTAAAAGCTACCCCTGTTGAAACATTGCTTTATTTAAATCCCTTAAACTCTACCGCAATTTAGTAATTATCAATTTTATTACATTTCAGGATCCCAGATGAATCAGGGGTTTTCTCAGTAAATAGGAGTTCGGGAAGGTTGGCCTGATTCGCATGTCCGTGTCCAAATTTACACGCGATTATATATATATATATAATAAATAACACTTTATTGGCATTTCCTTACAATATTTATATTTTTATTTATTTATTTATATTATATACATATATATTGAAATTTGAGGTTTCCGCGGCTTAGACTTTCTTTCTGAAAGAACTTGAAAGTAAATAAATTGAGTCTTATTGCACGAGCAATATTGTCACGTCGCACTGGGAACAGTAATTGTGCCGCGTATAAGGCAGATGTTATATGGTTTAGTGCAACAATGACTAGGATGGAATTATTCTAGAAGAGTTATGAAGTAGGAACAACTCCACACCAAATCAGGATCAGAAGTTGTCCAAGCACTTGAATACCTAATCTTTTATTCACTTTGTTTAATTATTTTTAACTTAATCTACTAAAGCTTACAATTACTTCCTTTAGGATTTAGTTGCAAGTTATAGGACAGGTTTTGAAATAAAAGAACGGGTAACAAACGTAAGTATAATGGAATAAAAGAAGTATTAAATCAGCATCAGTAATTTCAATTTCAACTCAACGAAATAAAAATGAAAAGTCTATTTCACAACTAATCACGTAAAATAAGATATGTTTATTTCAATACGAAAACAATTTAATAAATAACTTTCAAATAAAACAACATGAAATTAAATTAGGAAAAAGTAAAGTTCAATTAAATTAGAATAAATGAAATTAAAAGAGTTCAGGAGAAATAAATAAAATAGACATAAAATATTTGAAGCTTTTAGCGTTATAAAATTAAAATAAATTATGCTTACATGTTTTCCAACACTGTCAAGGAATAAATGCGCTATTAATTGCTTGGCATAAAATATTCTAAGTACTGTTTGAAATAAAATACTGAATTAAATAATAAGTAAAAATTTAACTTAGTTAACTACTTTTGACAATAACCCACTTAATACTTGTTCAAAAAGGTAACTAGCGCGTAATGGCTTTAAAATGTCTGTGTCTGGTCGCAGAAAAACCTCATATTTTATGAGATCAAACTTTGGAAGGGAATCCAGTAGTTTTCCAAAAGCATGATTTGTTTAAACTTTATCTAACCAATTACAGCG
Organism: Adranes taylori; assembly: GCA_009867245.2. Taxonomy (NCBI): domain Eukaryota; kingdom Metazoa; phylum Arthropoda; class Insecta; order Coleoptera; family Staphylinidae; genus Adranes; species Adranes taylori. The sequence continues at coordinate 11,548 of WYDF02064068.1, forward strand.
CATTGGGCGTTTGTAACTGCAATAGTTCGAGTAATAATTATAATAATAATATAAACCTTTATTGGCATAAGTATTTACAAACACAACTCAATATATACATCAATATTTACATCACA
>WYDF02064090.1:0-11663 GCA_009867245.2 Adranes taylori
TATTCAGACATACTTTCCGACACAGTCAAAGATCCGTCTTCAGAATCTTCTCCAGTTTGTGAAGTAGAGCCATCATTCTGTCGGTGGTTTTTGGATTTTTCTTTATTCCGTCCTTTGGATTTTACTATTTTAAGAGAAGCTCTAGCTTATCGTATTTGGCAGTTTCTTGTCTTGGCTGTGTAATGGCAAACCTGTTTGAGTTAGTTTCCTTACTTTTCTTTTCTTCCTCCATGTTTTCCCTACATATTTCTAACTCTCATATGAGCTTACTTATCGCTCTCTCAAAATTTCTACGCTCTATTGTTATTCTCTCCTCTATGAGACAAACCTGTTCCTCATTTGTGGATATCATTTTTCCTCTTTTAGAATCCAAACAATTACACTATTTGTTCGCACTATCCACTACACCAGGCGTCCGTCGTTCGGGTAAACCAATAACATCTGACGGCCTAATTCTTACTTTGTTAGTCCACTGTTAATTTACTGAATCACTCATTACACTATCTACGTTAATCTACTGAATGACTCACTAACTGAAATAACATCGCGTCGCGTTAACGCGCGACACCCTCAACTACGCTTACTACAAATGTAGCACAAAGCAAACGATATTTGTACGTACATCTATGCCGTATACACGCTTAATTATATAATACATAGGTATATACTTCATTTTGTAACATACAATACGTTAAAACAACTGCAGTGAAGCTTATAAACAGATTAAAAAGTAAACAGACCATGGGTGTAGGTAAAGAGGGTTTAGGAGTTTGAAAACCCCTCCTTTATCACTATTGGGTATTGTCAGCTACAAAAACAAGAAACGGATCATATGGAGAAAATGTTTAGTCTCCATCAAGCAGCATTGCCCAAGTGCTAAGAATTCGTCCACTGCTGAGGATGAAGAAAATTCAAATGCCAGTTTTGGTGTTGTAGTATATACGAAAGATTTGAAGTGTTTAATCATATTTGGATGCAAGACAAAATTTTACGTTTCCTGTTTCCGGTATATGAAATTTTACATTTGAAAGTAGTTGGTTCAAAAGAACTCTTGTTGGCATTTTCAAATGCTTTTGAAAGAAGCACTGTCGAAGTCAAATTTAGGTGATATCGTAAATTTTAACAAAAAGTTAATGTGGACATAGTTACGTGCAAACACTGATGTCCACATTAAGATCTCTAAGAAGCGAACAACGATTTACAGGCAGAAAAACAACGAGGCTATTTAGCCTTATCAATAACCAATGTTTTTCAGAGCCTGTAATGTTTGCTACTAGCTATATGGTTAATCGCTCTTTACTGCGCTTTCCTCTACGACATTTTTTATTTCTTTAAACACGCATTTTGTCAGGTAGACACTTAAAGAGTGGTCAGTTTCGTCAGCATTAAATACATGTCAGTCTCGTCAGCAAATTTTCTTAATCAGAAGTTCATGAAGCTTTTAAAATTTCCCAACCAACCGAAAAGTAATTTTGAAAATTCTTCCGCCTTCTCGCGTAAGATAATTCCACTTAAACTTTGTTTCTGTCACGACACCGTTTGAACCATGGCAATAAGCATTCTTCTAAATCAGAAAATTCAGCTTGTCGTTCTCTTTTGCAAATTAAATTATTGCTTGATGCCTTTGCAATATTTCGGCTTCATTCTTAATTGTTATCGACAGAGTGCTTGCTGATAATCCGTATTGATCTCGGACTTCTATTTTCTTTCTACTGTGTTGATAACATCAAAATTTTCACGTAGAGTTAAAGTTGTCAAGTTCTGTTTGGTACTTATGTTATGACGCTGTCTTGTAACTGACTAAATAAGTACTGACTGATAGTAAACTTCTTTTAAACAATAACGTTCGACATACTGAGTCTGCCTTTTGAACTAAGAGTTATAGTGTTGCGTAGTAAAGATGTTCATAAGCAATTTTGTAGTAATAAGATAGATGGGTGCCAATAGTTACACGAACATTTGTATAAATTATTTTAATTAAATATATAGCATATTGATATTATATTATTAAAAAATATTAAACACTTGTAACTAGGTTACTCAGGAAATAAAATAACGAATTTCATAATATAAATATTATAATGTGATGAGAAAAACAAATTTTAAGATAGATTTTTTGATATAATTAAATTATGTAATATAAAAACATTATTTTAAAAATGTAATAATAAAGAGTTGCTTTCCTTTAGCATTAAGCGATAAAATAAGGCAATCTAAACCTGGCTCCCCATCATATAACATATCTTTTGACTAGGTCCTTAATTAGATTCCTAAAATGTTATCCTAGTTCGTTAGTAAAATCATTATTATTTGAATTGTATCATTGAAAAGCTTTAAAGTTGTAATTTTAATTCAATGAAGTAGAGTAAAATATTTTTTGAATAAAAAAATCCTGTTGTTTCCTTAAAACCCAATTATATTCACTAGTTAAACAATAAGTAAACCGTTGCTCCTCTACAAACTAGTGTCAGGTGTGGGGTAGCTAGAATACTCCCAAATAAATCAAACAGAGGAGACTCAAATCAAAATTCATCGTCCTCCAAAACATAAATAACGATCTTCAGTGGGAAATCGTTATGTAGTAGATATAGTTGTTCATGATCAATTTTGTAGTAATAGGATATAGGGTTCCAAACGTTGCACATACATTTGTAAAAATTATTTTAATTAAATATATAGTATATCGATATTATAAGTTTTGGTACTAAATCAATTGAGAAATTGCATACTGCCGAATGAGCAGTCAGCGTAATAAATTATTAAAAAATATTAAACATTTGTAACTTGGTTAGAAGACAATAAACTAACGAATTTCCAACGAATTTTAATATACATTTTTGTTATGATTAAATTATGTAATTTAAAAACATTATTTTAAAGATGTATAATAAAGAGTTGTTTTCCTTTAGCATTAAGCGATAAAATAAGGCAATCTAAACTTGGCTTTCCATTAGATAACATATCTTTTGGCTAGGTCCTTAATTAAATTCCTAAAATCTTATACCTAGTTAGTTAGTTAAATCAATATTATTTGTATTAAATCATTGCATGTTCTAAAATTGTAATTTTAAGTTAATAAAGTAGACTTAAATATTTTTTTAATTAAAAGTTCCTGATGTTTCATTAAAATCAATTACATTCAATAGTTAAACAATAAGTAAATCCTAGCTCCCCTGAAATAGAATATAAATATGTATTAATAGTACTCAGGGCGAAATAATATTTTGTTCGAATTACAAAGTCTAAATAATTCGAGATACCGGTATTTACAACATAACGAGATTCGAGTTATCTAGGTTCCACTGTGTTATCAATCTAGCTCTAGGATATAATGTGTAACATCACACATATAAGGATTACTACACCCGTTCAATTATCTATAAATTGTGAGATTTGAACTATCAAATACATACATTTAAAGACAGTAGCTGCAGGTCATAATCCGTCAATATAGGACCATGTGAAGCTTAATAACACCACGTGTTTAAATATATCAACTATTCCTGAAATTCGAAATGTCGGATTTTCTAGTTTTAAGTTGGTTAGAGCCCTAGGATATAATGCTTTAAATCAAGTTTGTGTGAAACTAACTTGCGCTTCGAATCTATTTTGGAAAATGTCATTCTCTATATAACAATTACCAATTTTCATATACTACTTGTCTAGATGTAAAACATATTGTTCAAACATGAAGAGAGGAAAAGTATTTGAAAATGTTTTACTTTTATTTTTTAATCCATTTTTATTCTGTCAATTAAATACAGCGTTTAAGCAACAATAAATGAGGTATCTTGACATTGAGACTCACACACTGCAAGGTACTTCCGCGTAACGCTTGTATTAAACATCTGAAAACATTCGAAAATCTATTATTAATTAATATATATCTGAATAATCTGGGTTACGTATCTTATGATCCCTGATATTTCTCAAAATAACTATTCAACGTCAATTGCTAGAAGATCTGGATAATCTTAACTACAGTCCTGATGCTTCCTGATATTCCGCAAGACAATGGTTAAGGAATTAACAATCCAAACATATAAATGTTAACTGTAATTTTCGTTACTTCAATTCCCAACAAATAAATAAATCCAACAGACTCACTACAGTCCAACAGAATCCAACTACAGTCCAACAGAATCAAGTGATAAGTTAAGAAGAGATCTATATTTTAATATTCAAAGATTTATTAAGAGATATTTCATATAAATTGAACTTATAAATTTTATTATAAATTTATTAAAAAAATCGTATTTAAACAAAACAATAGTTACTTGAACCATATGTTTATAATTAAGTACAACGACTCAAGTAAATCAAAACATAGATAAACTATTAAGACGCTGCCAACGGGTGCTATTTCAAGGTAATGTACTACGGTATTAAAATATGTATGTAGTAGAATTGTTATATAGCAATCACTGCAGGTCATCAAATTAACTAATGTAAACAAATTGGTGGTGCGTTCAAAATGCACTCAATTCATATATTTATTATGTAGGAAAAATGACGTAACTTTATTATTTTAGATGTAATATAAAAAGACTGATTAATTTTAATAAATTGAGATTATCTTGTTAGCATTAGTACTATGTATCTTCTCAAACCACGTCGATCTAATGGTGCTCCACAGTAATTAGATTAATTTCTAGTTACGGGCCAACATCAGTGACATACAAATACCCTTTTGTTCAAATATTTAACAACAAGTTTTTAAGCAATACAAATTACATAAACTGTAGCAATATCTGTTTTGTTTTTCTTGAAAAGTAAAACTACTGGTATAATCTTGATTATACTAGGTAATGTAAAGGTTTTGTTTTCAAATACATTTTGCCGCAGCATACAAAATGGCCATCATAAATTGTATTATCGTATCTCGGCAAACATAACTAAACGTGCAATATTTGTCTGCTATTTGTATTTTCTTTCTGTTGAGAGTCAAGGCGTGACTAAATTTTTAAATGCAAAAACTTTTTTATGCATAGCCACTTAAAGAAATCTCTCTCGGTTCGCATAATATTTCTATATTTAGATAGGAAAACCAAACTGTACGAAAAGCACTTTTTGGTGTCTCTTGCGACTATACACAAATAAATAACGAACATTGCGTGACTGGATATATCTGTATATATGAAAACAAAATACCAATATAACACAACATCATAAAGCAATTTTGAGTATAATATAAACATGAAATTAAGAAATGATCAGATATATTATTTAAAGGTTTTATTTTAATGTTCACTTGATTTATTTGTAAAGTTTTAAAAATTATATAAATGTGAAATTGATGTTTCCCTTTAAATCTCATAATGATTTTAAATTGTTTGCTATTTTATATAATGTGACTCCCACTCGCGACGCCGCTAATGGGGAGTCCTAGCGACTGTCACAGATGGAGACTGTCTACTTCGAACGTACTGGCATAGTATTCTACTTCATAAAAGTAGGAAGATAATATTTAATTATATGTGCTTGCACTGTGTGCAGCAGAAACCACAAACATATTTCCACACACAGCATAGGAATTACCCAACAAACTTATTCCCTTTGCGCATGATAATCGACTACGCAACGAGGAATATGTAACAATACACAGTCACATGTCACATTGATCATTATGCGTCAAGCCAGTTGCAGTAAACAATGTCAAGCAGTCACATTGATCATTATGCGTCGAGCCAGTTGCAGTAAAAAAAATGATTGAAGAACAAACTACTGTACACGATATGCGGATGGGATATATCCTAACTAGCATACCGCACCGATGTGCATACTACGTCGAATACAACGCGATGATGATTTCGATTACCGTTTTCTAACAGATTGAGATATAAAAATGATGCAAGGATCGTAATTGTTGAACGTTGGTGAATGTAAATCTTTTTGATGTATACGAAGGAAACTTAGAACTTGTATCTGGATATATGATATAATATACCAATCGTCGATTAAACAAGCAATTCATTTACAGGTTTCTTCTAGGTAATTTTAGCTTCTTTAATAAATTTGAAAATTAGTTAAAATTTGAAATGTATAGTGAACAATAGAAAATTATGCTAATATAAACAATATTTATTAATGATAAATACATTTTATTGTAAATAAAATTAGAAAAAATATGTTTAATATTTGAAATATAAAATATTAGTTTTGGTTCAATTAAAAATACTAAACAAAATTATTATTGATATAATAAATAGTTTGGTACAAAAACTCTGACTCGCAAAAATAGATTATTAAACTATACATAAACATAAGTAGTAGTTGTAGATCGTTCCTAGTAAAGCACCCGCCAACCGTCCAAAGGGGTGTTCCAAAATCGCTCTAAAACGGTAACAAATCCGTGGAGCGCTATTTTGGAACCGGTATTGAGTTTGACAGCTGTCATTTGAAAAAGCAATATGGCGGACGACAAGATGTATCAGGTTGTGGGAAAACAGTTACTATATTTATCATTAGGCGCGAAAAATTGAACTTTTTCGTCCGTTGTCGTCGTCATCGTCATCGTAGTTGTTCGTAGCGGTCGCGGCATGACGCGTAAACTATTTGAACTTATCTAAATTTGAATAGCTGGCATTTTGAAAAAAAATCTAAGCGCTTCAAATGGGTATTTTCTAACTAGCTTTAAAAACAAAAAAGAAGAAGGCACAGAGCGTACATTAGGAACTGCAATAGAGTCTTATTATACTTAGAATAGTGGAAAAAGAAGAAAGCTGGCGGGTATATTAAAGAACAGATCATTGTCAGCTGTCATTTAGGAAAAAAAGCAATATGACTAACTAGCACGAAATTTAATTAACAACAAATAGATTTGGAGCGAAAAAAAAATTATTAGAATTATTTGAGCGCGAAATTTGAATTTTTCGTTGTCAGTTTGTACTGATTTGAGCTGAGTTGCATAAACATTTTAATAAAAAAAATCATTAGTCTCTTTCTATATATTTACGATTTATTTTTTAATTTTTAATATAAATATAAGTTGAAAATTTTTCAAATAACAATATTAGTTGAAATTTTTTTAAGAAATTAAGAAATAGATAGATAGATAGATAGATAGAAACTTTTATTTGGTATATTTTACAAAGCAATATATGTTACAAAGCAAATATAAATGCAACAAAATAAAAATTGTAATTCATTCTTAAAACCTTAACCTAATCTATTAATTCATTCCTAACTTATGAATTCATTCTTACTACAATTTAGGGATAGAAAGGAAGGGATTTTCTTTCTCATTATTATACTCTCTCCCATTATCCCATTGCCCCTCTTCCCCAAAAGATTCTCTTTTCCCACCCTCTCTTCTAGTTTATGATCCCTTACCCTGTTTATGATCCCATGAAAACCCCTCTTTTTTTCTCTTTTACTCTGGTATATTTATTTCTCCTAATATCCTCTGCATTATATTTCTTGTACCCCCTCTTCTCTTGCACCCCTCTTCCCCTCTTCCTGTACCCCCTCTTCCTTATATGCACTTTCCAAACTTAACTTCCAGTTTTCCCCTACTACCCTTTCTCCATCACCCCATTCTGTTCCTTCACATTCCTTAACCCAGTGGCTTTATTTTTTCTCTGCCCTATCACATATTCTACACATTCTTTCTTGCTCATTCATCCAAAACTTATTTCCCCCTCTTCTTTCCACACCTAAACCTCGCAATTATCCTTTTCCCTCTCTTGCCTCCCTCTCTGTACATCCTTCATTCTACCTAAAATCGCGCTTAGTCCTTCCTTACCTGTGATCATCTTCTCTATCTCCAACCATCTACTTGTAGACCATCCAACTCCCTCATTTACATGGATTCTGCACCTAATCCATTCATTCAAAGATTCTTCCTTCCTTACCTTCATCATTATTTCCAAATATACTCCTTTAACTAATCTCCCTCCTTCATCCATCAATACTTTCCGCTTAAAATTCCCCATACTTTTCACTCCGTTAACCCATATTTTATATTTACCTAAGCAAGTAGTACAATACCATTTGGTGTATTCGATCCCACCTGTACTCTCTCTGTCGTCTCTCTTCTACTTAATATTATTTATTACAAAATGTTAATCTTTACAACATTGCTTACTAGAAACATTGGATCAAAAATTATGATTTCCTAATAATTAAAATTAAAACGCTAATTTTAATTAATAGAAATTTAATGATGCACACAATAAAATATTATATAGCGCACTACTAATTAATATAGATAATTAAAAATTTGATTTTATTTTAGTGTTCTTGCTACTCTAAGGCATAGATTTATTAAACAAAACTGATCGCGGTATCTTTACAGAACTAAACGGTTCTGAGCGCAAACCCTAAATTCCCAGCACTGACAGGTACCAACAGGTACCAAAGTTGGTACCAATTTTCGAAAACGACCTGGTTAATCTAACTAATTAATTAAATAATTAATGTAGTCGTGTCATTAAACGACGATACCCATCCATATGATCATTTAAATTAATAATTTATAAGACGAGGTTTTATTTCTGACAAACAGGCGGTTGATGGCTTAGTGAGTTTGTCGTAGTCTTTCAAATGCCACGAACATGATGCTCCTAATAAAGAAGATGCTAATGATCTCTTATAATAATGGGTGAAATGGCGACATACATCTTGAACCATCCGCTTTGTAAGACATTTGTTATAATTTAACATTTGTTATAATTTAACAGGTACCAACTTTCCTTTATGGAAAATGATAATTACTGGTAATTAAAATTGACGCAATCACAAATACAAAAAATTAGAACTCTTAAACTAAATTTATCATATAATCAAGAGAAGATAGTTTCCATATGCTGAAATAGAAACTATCATCTGAGAATTATTTATGAGTTTTGCATATTAGCATGTTACATATTTTATTAAGAATGAAGCAGGAGTCGGGTTTAATATTCATAACGAAACCATTTTCGTAACAAGCTTCTGAAAACTGAAGTATTAAAATGGGTCATCATTTACTCGTTAGATAAAATTTGTCTTACAGAATACGTAACGAACTTTGATTTATACCAAATGTGTATATATATATATCACTCGATCATTAATTACAAATTAATTTCATATAAGAATTTGATACTGGGTGGATTTAAAGATTTTATACGCATATTCATTAGTAACTATCGAAATAAACTAGATTTAGGTATCCGATGTTACTGTAAAATTACAATTTCTTTAAGGTACAGAATAGTAGCCTAAATCTGAATAATTTTTCATAAATTCACAATTCTATAATTCAATATATGTATTATAAAAAATTATACGCAAGCGTTTGGAAAAGGAGCGTAATCAATTCATGATATGTTCGACAGTGGAAATATCATGTACATATATATGTATTCTGTTTGTGCCACAACCGATCATATCGAAGAAGACCTAGAGATCGCTAAGGGAGGAAAACAAATTATTTAACGGGGACTGGAAATTGGAATATTATATTGTTTCTACTAAAGAGAAGACGATTTGTTTACTTTGTGATACTACATTATCAACAATGAAACAATTCAATGATCACCAACATTACAGTACTCATAAGGACCACAAGTATTTCAAATTAGAACGAGAGCCGTGAAAACTATTTTAACGAAATAAAACCACGAATAGGGCACACACAAAAATTTGTTTCAAGAGGCAATGAATTCTGCAAGTAATATAATTCTGTAAATAATCTAGCAACATATAAAATAACTTACATACTCGGGATAAAAGGCAAGCTATTCAGTGATGTTAAAATTGTGAAAGACTGCATTATCGAAGTTGTGGGATGCCTAGACCCTGATCAAATTGAAAAATAGAATCAACTGTCCCTTTCAAGCAGACCCATAACTGATAGGCAGCACAAATTAGTAGTGATGTGTCGTTCCTTAAAGAGCGTTTTTTTTATCGCGGTATATGTTTAGAAAGCGATGTACCGCAATGTCATTTGAACAAAACTTGTTTTTCTACTCTATGTTTAATTAAGCACAACGCAGGTATACATATTTTTCCACACAGCATCATACAATCTAGCCAATACACTTATCCGTTTGTACATACATAATGTACTACACAACGCATTGGCCCACCGAGAACAGCATCCAAAAATATGTAGTCAGGTTCATTGTTCACTATGCATCTAGCTAATTCCAATAGAATTTTGTAACTATAGAAATTGCGAGGCAAGTAAAAACATTGAAAACTTTAATGACAAAGTATTAATTGATTAAATATTTAGTCAAATCTATGTTCGAATAAATGAATCCAGTAATTAATGAGATGCTACAGTATTAATCACTATAGAAAACGCTTCATTTAATACATAGACAGACGTTCTTAGACGTCACCCATAAGCTTCTTAGGATTTACTCATCAAACCATACAGAACGTTCGTCGATTGCAGCTTCATGGCAGACAATTCTTTCAGCCCCTAAGAGTTAGGCATACACCGTCGTCAATCCCCAGAAGTTTTCGAATAGAGTCGGTCTTCATACCGCAAAATAAAATAGCAGCCAACCAACTTTTTCTCGACTGTTCTAGACTTTAGAGCACGAGCAAAATAGACAATTAACTGTTTCGAGAGACACTCACTATTTTTGCTGTCGAGCATCTTTGCAAACGGAGAGCAGCCCCTCTTTTTTTATTGTGGCTACTGAGATCTTTTCAGGTCTTCCGAAAATATTTAAGCGAAGACGGAATGGATTATTGACAGTTCCTTTTTTAGTTTTTAGTTCCATTTTCTAACATACTCCACTTTTCTGCGTGAAGTCGCTTCAGATTCACTGCGACTTAACTCTTACAACTACTCTTCATTTTTTCAAGTGAACAAGTAATATATTAGCGTTTTAAACTCGTATAGTTAATAGACCATTACCGCGGTCATCACTAACAACTAATTAATGTAAGCATTAAATATTATTATTATATTATATTTTATTCCGACTATTGAAACTGAATAAATTCAGTACTTTATTACGAGTAATTAATTAATATAAAGTGCTAACAAATTAAATCATTTTTTTTAAATTTATGTTAATAAAAATATTTACAATGTATGTTTTAATCAGTAGTAAATTATGTCATTGACAGATAAGTTTATATTCACGTACAATAAATAATCATCGCACAGTCAATTACTATTTATGTAGTGATCCGTTTGTAATTGAATAAATTCTTATGTCATTAGGAAAATTATATATTTATTTCCATGTTAATGAGAAGCTTAACTATATAATAACCATTCATTGTAGCCGAATAAATACCAAAGAATATTTTTTCTATTCAACAAGTTCATTTATTAATCCTCAAAATCATAATTGTAAGCAGAATAAATAATTAATTTGCGAAATAGATTAGTTAAACGGATTGGTGGTTTTATTCTTTTGTTATTATTTGGTGTACAGTATTTGTGTTATGCTGTAATTTAATGATTTAATTCCTAAGAGACCAAACTTGTTTCTTTGAGACTCCTTAACAGTTTCAAATAGACCAGGGTCTCATTATTTAACATACCGAATTGTCCAGCGCCTGATCATTATTATTGCCTAAATAAATATTAGGAGGAGGCAGTCCTTCAGAACTACGCCCACATTCTATAACATTGACTAATAAGTTCCCTATATCTCTACCAAAGTTTAAATTAAAGTGTTTTAGAACATTTTCTAATCCGGAATGAATTG
>WYDF02064101.1:0-11663 GCA_009867245.2 Adranes taylori
AGGCTTCCAACGCACTCGTGTTTAGGCAGCGTGGAAGTTTGTGGTTGCACATTCACCTTTAAGATCCTCCCTCCCAATAAATAAAAAAAAAATAAAAAAAAAACATTAAAATACAGGACCATCGGCTGTATACTTCAAATATATCATCTATGATTATCTATAATATCATCTCATCTTTCATATAATGGAAGTCATAAGTTTTATTATATTTTTCATAAAACCAAAGTTGATTTATTTATTATCAACTTTGGTTTTGTTTTGACTGTCGCCTTATAACTTGCCTATGAAATCCAATTAGCGCAATAGTTGTTTAGGGTAATTAGTCTACCCTATAAATCGCCTAACCATTAATCGCCCGGCCCCTATATTTGCCTACTAATTTTGAGAAATTTAAAACAGAGCAGTAACTTCTGAAGTCGCCTACGCAATTCACCAACGACTAATTTCATTCGATGCATAATACAAGGTTCTATATGAGACCATAATTTCAGCCTCCTAGTTTTAAAAATGAATTTCTGAACAAAACGATCAGTTTAAACCCTTCCTAAAATTATAATGTGGTCCCGCCACTTGAAGACCCTTGATAACAACATTTATTAAAATGCAAAACACCGTTTTATAGATCTCATAAAACGTAATACATATTTTGTCCTGTAACTTTGCTTCTATGTGCTATTATTTAGGAATTACGTGTATATATGAATCTTGAATGTCAGTTGCCATGGCGACAAATTCAGAAGTTTTAAGTTATTAAAGATCAAATCTTTGGAACCATGAAATTTTTATTGCTCAAAATCGGTTGAGTATATTCAATTATACACATAGGCAAAATTCAGGTCCCATAGTCATACATATGTTCCCCAAGTTTCATTTTTACAACTTTCATAGGAACCAAGATATTTAGGTTAGTACAATTTTGTTTTTCAAGGTCAAATTACACCCAAGATTGCGTGTGTAGTTTTTTTAAACCCGCTTAATCGCTTAAATATTAAAGGAACTTTCGATACAAGAAATTAAAAAAATTACAGCAGGCGTTTCCTAGGAAATGGACCGCAAATTTTGCAAAATAAAAACACCCTGCATATATGTTAAATTACGATTTTAGAAAAAAATGTTTCAAATCTAATCGAAGGGGCTTTAAATGACCTATCCAATAAAGTTTATTGTAATGTCCTATCTGCTATAGTTTCAGAGATATATGGAAAAGTTTGCTAAAATTTTAAACGTGACGACGTCCTCACATAATGTGTTGTTCATAGCATTTCTATATAACAAATGAAAAATTTTTAAAAGTTATTAGGGCCTATATATTTGGAACTATTAAAGTTAGATCCATCATATGTAATATCATTGTAAAGCAAATCAGAAGGGCTACCAAAATATAAGAACAGATACAGGGTATTTCTAAAACTTTTTTATTGCTCAAAACAGGTTCAGTTCCTGAATTGTTCACGAGGCAAAATTGTGGTCCCCTGATCTTTTTCCAACTTTTATGGGAACCCATATATTTAGGGTAGTACACTTTTTTTCAAGGTCCAATTTCTCCGTTGCTAAGATGTGCGAGCTTTTTGAACTCGTTTAATCCCTTAAATATTAAAGGATCTTTCGATACAAGAAATTTAATTAAAATCCTTCGTTAAGTTTTTGAGAAAATTGACCGCAAAGTTTCCAAAACTAAAAACACTCTGTATATATGTTTAATTGTGATCTTAGAAAAAATGTTTCAAATAAAATCTAGGGCCTTTATGTATCCTATACAATAAAGTTTATTCGAATGTCCTATATTTTATCGTTCCCGAGATATTTCAAAAACTGTGTTAAACTTCACAGGTGGCAACACCGCTCCCTGTACAATTTGGCAGCATGGGACTTTTTTATTCCATGCATAATACAAGGCAATTAAATACGAAATTTCTGAACAAAAAAATGGCTCCTGTCCGCCATATTGTATTTAAAAATAATTAAAAAAGCGTTCTGCGCGCTCATAGTCTGCATTCGTCTACCAAATTTCATTATCTGTCCCATAGGTAAGGAGAAATGTTGGAACATATATTCGTACATATGTAGTACAGACACCGAAAAAACGACATTTCGTTTAATTTTTGGGCAACAAAATTTTTTTTACCAAATACTTTTTATATCAAAAATTGTTTCTTATGACCCCTCTTTGAATTGCGTATTAACGAATTGTAGTAATTTCAATACACGAGACGTACTAAGGTAAAATAGAAAAAATTCTCAAAATATGAATCCTATATCTTTCATATATCTATACGTATTACATACGTACATGGTATATGAAAGATAAAAATAATAATATTCAATATAACTGCGACATAATTGTTCCATCAAAACAAAACAGAAATTTTTACTTACCAATTTTTGTTGTAAAAATACAAAATACAAAACAATTAAAATAAATAATGGATGAAATAAATATACTAAAAAATACGTAAACAGTTTATAACCTTTACCTTCTTCTTCTTCAACAAGTTTTGGTTGTGGATTTTTATCCTTTAACCATTATTATTCCAATATGACTTAATCTGATGTTTTTCTTAATTTAACTTGGTTTTGACAACTATTATTACTCATGATGCCTGGATGGCATTATCTCTTGAAAAAACGAATGAAAGGATTTTCTTCCGCGTACGTCTTTTTCAATAAATCTTCACTTAGTTATTATATATTTACTGTATTATTTATGTTTGTTCACTATAAATTTTGATTAACTTTAAATTTACTTTGACAGTTCATAATCCAAAAATGTCAAAAATCGAAAAGTTGTTAAAGATTCATTGATGAAATATATGATTGTTAAGACATGTGACAGGCTCTGCTGGGACAGTCCACAAACACATCTAAATGGCCTAAAGTCCTGTCGGTATATTTTCTATTTGAGCTGGGACAAAAGTGTCCCGTTATTAGTCTAAGGGTTAACTTCACCTTGCTTTATCACTTGTTAATATTAATGCACGTAGTTGTGAATCACCCTGTATAGAAAGATTCATTTTCTCGCGAAATTCATTGACTACAGAATTTCATAAAGCAGTGCATTGTAAATAAGAAATATAAAATATCATTTATTGGCATTTTAAATTACTTTTTTTCCTTATATTTGCCAAAATAACAATGACCCTGAGTTTACAATACAACAAGTTGCTTCTAAAAGATCAGATGGGAATAAAGTGTATTTATAAAATTTATAAGCGACATAAATTATAAATGTGTTTGTACTGTTTTATGATCTGACCGTAATATCATCTTAAAATTCATTTCATATCCTTATTTACAGGTGCATGAAAATTGCATTGATATAATCGAATGATTATCTTTAAATGTAAACATAATTCATATTTTTATGACAGTTTTATATGCATTGAAAATATCAATTTTTATATTTACAGTTATATAGAAATTGCATTGAAAATTGGCCAATTTATTTTTAAGTACAAACATATTTCAGATTTTTATATGTCCATCTTAAAGCCATTAAAAATTTCAGCAACTTTTATACCATCGAACAGTGTGTTAGCGTCTTGGATCTAACCTGAGGTACCAAATTTCGGTTTGTTTTCTCCCTGCTTCTAGCTGGTAGCTAATGCTGGGGTGCTTCTTTTGGACCATATCCCCAATTAGGGGATTTGGTCTGGATTTGTCCTACTCCTAATACGAACTTCACGCATTAGAGTTGCTCTTTCTCTTTAATTTTGACATCTTTCTAAATTTTCTATTTTCTGTGGCTTCTTCAACCCAATTGTTTACTTCCAGATCTTGCATCAGTTGGGCATTTCTAACATACCAGGGAGCGTCCACTATTTTTCGAAGCAATTGATCTTGACCTATCATAGATATACTCTTTGAAAATTCCGAGCCTCTGCATGAGATTTCATTTCCATACAAAAGTGTTGGTTTCAGTATTACATTCAAGATTATTTGCCTACCTTTAGCTGAAATTCTGCTATCGTGCCGTGGGATCGCATAAAGTTTTCTGCTAGCTGTCAAGACAAGTTTCTCCCTTCATTTGGCATGTAGTCTTCACTCCAACTTGGAATCGAAGGTCATTCCAAGATATGTGATTCACCTTTTGATTTTTTAATACTTGTTGAGGATATGGATTATATCGGGAAAAGCTTTTCGTTCTGTGAACCCTACTATTTCATTGATTAGAATTTTCCAGTCTTCGGAATATGATTTAATTTTTTTCATGCAGTGTTGCAGTTTCTTTTTTATATTACCAGATTTGAATTTACCACTATGGCGGTGTCGTCCGCAAATTGCGGAAGTTCAACGCTTTAGATGTTGTTAAGAGTTGCAATGTCGTACACATAAGATGTTGTATAGGATTGGTGAGAGTGTCGAGCCTTGTGATAAACCTTCTCTAACCAGTTTTTGTTCCGATTTTTTCCCAGACTTTAATAACTGACTTTCTTTCTTCCAGTACTAACTTAACGGCTTACACTACATTTCTTGGAATACTTACTTTCCACATTTTGTGAATTAATGCTTGATTCTGTACTTTATCATATGCTTTCCCTACGTCAAGAAATGCTGTATACGAGTTTTTTCTCTGTTCGCCAATGCTTCCACTGGTGAATAGTTGGCGCTTGCTGAATTGCAGCCAGCCTCCTTCTAAACCCAAACTGCTTTTTAGAGAGGATGTGATTGTATTCTACGTGTTCCTGGATGACATCATTTATTAGGGACTCTATTATTTTAGCGAACCCATTCAAAAGGCTTATTGGCCTTCTATTTTATGGGAGTGATGGATCTTACCTTTCTCAGAATTATTTCTTTGTTTTGCACTGCCTGCATGGAGAACTTGATAATGGATGGTGCTTTTGTATTGCTTTATTATTTTATTTGAGGTCGGGCAGAATCCCAATTTGTGAATCGGTTTTTGAAGTGGTTGGCTAAAATCTGAGGTTTGTCTTTGTCTTTATAAAAGCATGTGTAAATTTCGATGACAAACACCATCCTTTAATCTCATTTAAACTAGAGCGTACATCGAGCGATTAAACTATTTGAAGCGATCGACTATTACAATCGTCCGTTAGAGTGTACTCGATTATTTCGGGGGAGGGGAGCAGCATGCCTCTTCTTTACATATTCAATTTCAAATGTTATAGTCAAGACAAATTTTCAACCAATAATCAATTAGCAAAAAAAAACCATAACAAAAACTTAGAACTAGCCAACACTGAGTTTTCTAATTTATAGCTTAATGAATCAATTTTAATATTTGAGATCAAATTGTCGTGATTATTCCACAAATTTGGTTTATTTTCTTTACTTATTCATTTAAGAATATACAAAATAAGTTTATTGTCAAATACATAATTGTTTTTTTATGAATTAATTGAAAATTTAGTGACATTCAAATATTTTGTATATTGTTTTTAATATGTTGAAGCATGTTAAAATTTAAAAAAATTATAATTTTTTTATAAAAATTTATAAAAATATAAATTTTTTTATAAAAAATTAAAAATAATATAAAATTTTTATAAAAAAATTATAAAAAGAAATATAAAAAAATTAAAAAACTGAAATATAAATTTTTTAATAATTATAAAACTTTGATTTTGGCAGACATCTAAAAATTTTTATAAAAAATTATTGTCTACAAATTAAGCAAAATATATCGATTTGTTTTTAAATACCTACAGATGAATTTTTTTTCTAAATGCGATGATATTCACATATCGATTAACTTTAATTGTATTAATTATTTAATTATAACTTAAATAAGAAATTTTATATCTAATTAAAATAAAATGGTTTGTACATTATTGTTAAAAATTATTTTTAATAATAAAATAGTTAACTTAATTAAATATTAA
Organism: Adranes taylori; assembly: GCA_009867245.2. Lineage (NCBI taxonomy): Eukaryota > Metazoa > Arthropoda > Insecta > Coleoptera > Staphylinidae > Adranes > Adranes taylori. The sequence continues at coordinate 5,844 of WYDF02064101.1, forward strand.
TGTAACAAAAAAGTACTACTTATTTTATATTTTGTGACTGTTAAATAAATATCTATGTATATTAGAATGATGCTATATATTATATTTTTTACATAAGCGAATGTGCCAGTATTTCTATAAGGAGTAATATCTCAAAGTAATTTAGATTTTATTAGCTATGTAAAACTATTAAGAACTATGAAAATGACAAGCCAAATCAAATTATGTTTTATTCAATAGTGTCAGAAGCAAATATATGATTTTTAAAATAATATAAACTTTGTTTCATTTTATTCATGTTGTAACGAAGGGATGCCCTCTATTACTGGGGTGTGCAGCAAACATTTACTTAGTACGGGTAAGTGTTGTTTTAACTGTTTATTACTGTAAACTTATACTCAAATGTAGAAAGGTCTTAGAATGGCTACTTGCTTGGCTGTTAAAGGGGAAAATTGCTAACAAAATCTCTGCAAAATTAGGAAGGACTAAATTAATTAAATAAGAATAAACAAAAATAATTTACAATAAATAAAAATCAAAATAAACATTAATTTAATTTTCAGTTTAAAGAAATTCAGTTTAAAATTCAATTTAAAATCAATTCAATTTCAAATAAATTCAATTAATTCAATTTAAAATTTTAATTAATTCAATTTAAAATTCTAATTTAAAAATTATTTTGTAATTATATTTCCTTATTATTATTGATATCTTCTTACCTAATAAATTTATCTGAATTTGGTTAGTTATACTCAATTTTATACTCAAATGTAGAATGATCTTTGAATGGCTACTTGCTTGGCTCTTAAAGGGAAAAATTACTAATAAAATCCCTGCAAAATTAGGAAGAACTAAAATAAATTAAATAAGAGTAAAATTAAAATAAATAAAAATCGAAATAATCAAAGAATCGGTTAATTTAATTAGAAATTCAGTTTAAAATCAATTCAATTTAAAGTAAATTCAATTAATTCAATTTAATTTGGTTACTTGTACTAAATCTAATACTCAAATATAGAAAGATCTCAGATTGGCTGTAAAAGTAGAAAATTTCTAACAAAATCCCTGCAAAATTAGGAAGGACTAAAATACATTAAATTAAAATATACTAAAATAAATAAAAATCAAATTAAACAAAGGATTGGATAATTTAATTGAGAATTCAGATTAAAATTTAATTTAAAATCAATTCAATTTAAAATTGTAATCATTCAATTTAAAAGTCAGATTTAAAAATTATTTTGTAATTATATTTTCTCAATCTGATACTCAAATGTAGAAAGATCTTAGAATGGCTACTTTCTTGGCTGTTAAAGGGGAAAATTGCTAACAAAATCCCTGCAAAATTAGGAGAGAGTAAAATAAATTATATATAAATAAAAATAAATTATAATAAATAAAAATCAAATTAAACAAAACATCGGTTAATTTAATTAGAAATTCAGTTTAAAATTCAATTTAAAATTTACTCAATTTAAAATTTTAATCAATTCAATTTAAAATTCATATTTAAAAATTCCTTTGTGACTATATTTTCTTTTGATTTTGAGATTTTAGTACCTTTGATAAAATTAAATTATGGGCGTTAAATAATAGAAAAGTAAAACAGGTAAAATTAATCTTACAATAGACACGCTATAGTCGTCATTGATATAGAATTTGGTTACTTGTACTCAATCTTATAGTCAAATGTAGAAAGATCTTAGAAGGCTTCTTGCTTAGCTGTTAAAGGGGAAAATTTCTAACAAAAACCCTGCAAAAGTAGGAAGTACTAAAATAAATGAAATAAAAGTAAAAATAAATTTAAATAAATAAAAATCTAATTAAACAAGGGATGGATTAATTTAATTGGAAATTCAATTTAAAATTCAATAAATCAATTCAAATTAAAATTTTAATCAATTCAATTTAACATTTAGATTTATAAATTATTTTTCTATATTTTCCTTTTATTTTTGAGATCTTCCTACCTCTGATAAAATTAAATGGAGGGCGGTAAATAATAAAAATTAAAACGGATACAATTAAACTTACAACAAACACATTATGGTTGTCATTTATGTGGATTCCAAAAATAAATAAATTTATTTGAATTTCATTACTTATACCCAATCTTATACTCAAATGTAGAAAGATCCTAGAATGGCTACTTGCTTTGCTATTAAAGGGCAACGTTGCTAACAAAATCCATGCAAAACTAGGGAGGACTAAAATAAATCAAATAAGGATAAAAATAAAAATAAATAAAAATCAAAACAAACGAAGGATTGGTTAATTTAGTTAGAAATTCAATTTAAAATATCGTCAATTTGAAACAAATTCAATTAATTCAATTTAAAATTAAAATTTAAAAATTATTTTGTAACTATATTTTCCTTTTATTATTGAGATCTTCCTACTTCTGATAAAACTAAATTAAGGGCGTTAAATAATAAAAAATTAACAGGATAAAATTAAACTTACAATAAACACACAATATCGTCGTCATTTATGTGGATTCCAAAAATAAATAAATTTATTTGAATTTGCGTGCTTATACTCCAGTTAATACTCAAATGTAGAAAGATCTTAGAATGGCTACTTGATTGGCTGTTAAACAGGAAAATTGCTAAGAGAAAGTCCCTGCAAAATTAGGAAGGATAAAAATAAATTAAAATAAATAAAAATTGAATTAAACAAAGGATCGGTTAATTTAATTATAAATTCAGTTTAAAATTCATTTGAAAATCAATTCAATTTAATATTCAGTTTTAAAAATTATTTTCTTTTTATTATTCAAATCTTCGAACCTCTAATAAAATAAAATTAAATAATAACAAAAACACGGATAAGATTAATCTTACAATAGGCAATAATCTATATATAGTTATTTATATAGATTCCAAAAATAAATAAAACTATTTGAATTTAGTTACTTGACGCAAATTTCAAAAATATATTCTGGAGTCAATCCATTATTAATTATTAAATAAACTTTTGTTTCTTTTTTCACCCTATATTAATTTTTTTTTGTTTTTGTTTTTCTTGAGAAACAATTTTTTTCCTTTATTCTAGAAAAAAAATTAATTATTTAAATTGGTCTTACTCTCGCAAACATAATACCAAAAAGTCTTTGGATACTTATTATGGTATGTTTTTTGTTTTCTTTATTTTTACGATTAAATCAAAATACATTTCACTTGGAAGTTGCATCAAGGTAATACTGGGCAAGTATCATGATGATATGTAGGTTGTTCTTGTTTATTATTTAACGCGTTTCAATGGTTTTTAGATTTTATTTACTTCACGCGATTTTATTTACTTCAATGACAATAAAAAGTTATCTTCCAATTAATTGAAATTAAGAACATATGGCTTTGATGCTACAATGCTTACAGTTTGAATATCTACAACAATAAGGTACAATACAATTTCTTGTTCTTTTATTTGTAAAATATATCTCATACGGATAACTACTTTATAGCTTGAAAATGGTCTGATTGTGTGACCGAAACAAAATACGTCGCTTTTAGTTATAATTTGTTTTTTGAAGATGGATCATTTTATTATTAATCAAGTACACTCCAAGTACTAGCACATATATAAAAAATTATACATTTTTTTGTTGATTAAAAGAATTTTGTAAAACTGTCGTACAAATGTACCCTGATACAATAATAATTTAAATTTATGGTATGTACCGGGTGTCACCATTAAGAATGATTCCGTACCTTATCTCAAGAACCGTTTACAGTACGGCTTTGGAAAAAATTACAATAATTCAAGTGGCCGAAAGCAAATTCATGGAAAGGCTTCTTTTATGTAAAGGGCTTCTTTTATACAAACTGTTTCAACATAAAGTTTTATAAACATATGCAACCTGAAATTTCCAAAGAGTTCGCACATTTCTTCCTGTCATATTTTCTTTCTGTCATATAAAAGATGGTGGGAGTGGGAACCGTAATTCTAAACAGCTCTTCTCCATGAACATAATATTCATATATTCGAACCAATCTAATAAGTAACGTGTATACTAGAGGGCGCTGTTTAATTTTATTTAATCTAGTTTTTTCTGCAAAATATTAAACGGAAGTATTCAGTTTTCATCGCGGATTCTAGGAGTAGGCTAAATTACCAACAAATCAGCGAAAATCGTACATCCGTATCTTTGTTCTGTTCAGAAATATTTTAAGAAACGTGTTAATGTTATGTTATCGGTTAATTAATCCAGCATAAGTTAATTTAATAAATCAATATACCAAATAAATGATTACTGATTATTAATTTATTAACAAAATATAGACGAGGAAAGCCGGACATATGAAAGCTAAAAGAAAGAATCGCCGCACCTATTCAAATTCGGTAGCTGTTTATACAAATAAAACTATTTTATTTGTGGTAGAGATTTATGTGAGATTTATGATAGAGATTTATGATATTTCATACGCGTTTAAGTTAGATATGTTTATTATAATTATAAAAGCCCTTTTATATTTTCGTTTATGATTTTTGCGACAAGCTATTATTATGAATTGGATCGAAAATTAAAAGATCCTTTTCAGAGATATCAATGCGATGATTTTTTTGAGAATTTTAGCAGAAGGCGTTTTCAGTGCAATGCTTCTCAAACTTTTTCTCACGTGGAGCTACCATAGTCACATGTGATATACAAGGAGTACACCAGTGCTATAAATTCGGGGCGAGCATTTCGCGCATTCAGAAGGCATAAAGTGCATTTAGAAATCAGATCTATCTTTTAAACAGCGAGGGATTTTCGTAGTCGTGAGAAGATAAGTATCGCGCTACGTATTATATGCCGCATATTTAATATCTGCCGAATCTTTCGATTTTCTTATCTTCACTTTCCGTTTCTTTACCTCGCATTTATTTTGTTAACTCTTCACCAGTATCCTTATATTCGATGGAAAATTTGTCACAATTCACGGAATTGCCGATTCCTCCGACAGCGGTTAAGATCCATGAAGCAACATATATTCACTCTCATCATATAACTATGAACTTCACATGTTCGTTCCTATTTAATAGCTGCGCGATCGCCTCAAGATCTTCAACAATAAACAGACGTTCCAACAAATTATCCTAGCAAGCATCCATATCAGCAGTTGCAAACATTTGTTATCGCTGTATTGTATATAGCCTCCAACAGAGTCCACAAATGGAATAAAACTATCAATCAAAAATACATCAGCCAATTAATTCAGACAAACAATTTCGCGCACGAACATCGAAACCATACAGACAGGGAGAGAGGTACTTGTTTGAGGTGCGAGAGGTGAGAGAGGTGCCATAAAAATGTTTGCAAGTGCTGATATGGATGCTTGCCAGGACAATTTGTTGGAACGTCTGTTTATTGTTGAAGATGTTGAGGCGATCGCCCAGCTATTAAATAGGAGCGAACATGCGAAGTTCATAGTTATATGATAAGAGTGAATATATGTTGTTTCATGGATCTTAACCGCTGTCGGGGGAATCAGCAATTCCGTGATTTGTGACAAATTTTGATTACGAAAATCGTTCGCTGTTTAAAAGATAGATCTGATTCTTCTAAATGCAAATTATGCCTTCTGAATGCGCGAAATGCTCGCTCCGAATTTATGGCACTGGTGTACTCCTTGTGTATCACATGTGACCTTATCCATCTTGAGGGCCAAAAAATAATATATCAATTTATATCTAGTTTCAAATTTTCAAATTTGTAAATTAACAAATTTTCAATAATAATTAGCTTAAATAAGACATCAGTCAATTAAATTGCGTATACAGTCCATGTATATATTTATATATATATATATATATATATATATATATTTTGAAGTTTTAGATTTCCACGGGTGTGAATAT
>WYDF02064112.1:0-11663 GCA_009867245.2 Adranes taylori
TTTTCCCCTTGTTTCTACCTTGTTGCGTCGCGGTTACATTATCCTTCATCTAGAAACTAACATCTGCGTTCTGATTCTATTTTTATTCTACGATTCATTTGTATAATTAAATAAAATTATAATGATAGAAGATTGATACATTATTTTGCGGAATTTATTAATTTTAATCATTTAAGCATTATTATCTTTCATCATTTAAAATATGTATTTAAAATCTCTACAGTAGAAACCCAAGAGTTGAATACGTCTAAAATTTTGGTCAAAAATTACAATACTTTTTACAAAAATTCTAAACATTTAAATACTATTATAAATTGTATTCAACCGAAATATGTACATAAATCAATTAGAACATGTTACTTGCAACCCTGTCTAACGAATAAAATTATTCTTGCCTAATCTAAGCAAGTACAGTATGGTCAAAGCTAGCGTGACAGGCGAGCCGTTATCCTCTATGCTTCGCGGTCGGCGAACAAACTGTCCTTCTGTCCTCCCGAGCGTTCAGCTGACCGACGCATGTTACTGGCAGATTTATAGACCTAACCTAACCGAAGAATACGGCAAATCTAAATGAACGACGCATCTAACAAGACAAGCTCGACTTACTAAATTTTTATTACGCCTTCATTTCTGAATATTTACGATATCGCAGTAAATAAAATTATATTAATATGAAAGTTTTCTTAAGTGTTTTATAATCAGTCCGTATTATAACAACTTATTTTGCGTGTTTCGAGTTTTAAAAATTTGTGTTTAATTTAAAGTTTCATCCATCCACCATTTCCCATCCATGTCTTATGTTTGAAGTCAATGTTACATTTTCAACAAGATATTACTATTTACTACAGATGGTCACAATTTTCAACAAAAATAGCAAATTATATTTTTCTAAATTGACAATTTTTTGCACAATAAACATATTTGATTAAAATCCGACCTTTCCCTGGGTAGTTAAACTTATGTAATTGGAAGTAATTTAATTGGCACAAACGTCTTTCTAGTAAGTTGTAACCAGTTACACAACCTGTATTATAACGTTGGTATTTTGAAATAAAAATAAATATGCATGATGCATTTTTTCCAAACAATATTTAAATACAAACTATTTGCGTCTGCACCACTGAATGCTAAGTGTCAATATCTTGTACAGAAAACTCATGATAATTATTTATATTTATTTACAAATGTATATTTTATAAATATCATAATTATATTTATAAACAACGAAGACAAGAGACCTGATAATTATTTGTAAATTATCAAAATAAAAAATATTTACAAATCAATAAGTTTTCACAAACTTCATGTACTTTTTCACATATTTAGATAGTCCTTTTAACTTCTTTAACGGTGGTGGACGCGCCCATGCATTTTTTAACAAACATTTGTCTATTTGTCATATTATGTTAAATTTAATATCTTACATTAATTAATTAATTATTCCAGTACTTAGAATAGCAACTCATGTAGAATTGAATCCAAGAAGTTAGAGATTAAAGTGCAATATATTAATTAGAAATAAAGTCTAATAAATGTAACATATGAATATAAACGTTTTATAAAAAAAAATCCTTTTAATTCCTACGTTACTATACGAAGAAGATAAGAAGCTCAGACAGAAATATTCGTAGAATAATTGAACATCGACTCGTACACTCTATCAACCCTATTACACTCTTGGGAAATACGACATTCATGATAGGATTTAAAAGAATATGCTTGATATATATGGAACTTACTGAATTTCTAAGACTTAAAAAAATTTTTCACTTTCATGATAATCTTGATCAATAAAACAATTTATTACATTGTTTATTCCAATTTAATTTGCAATAAAAGAATAATTTTATACGCGCTTGAATTCTTATGATATTATCATCCCCCTTTTTCATTATATACGCATTCATTATATACGTATTATTCTATATATTCTGTATCAACAAAATTTCGTGATTTGCATCTCTAAAAATATTCTATCAAGCCAGGAATAGATGTATCAGTTACAAGGAGTAATCCTTTAAAGGGGTGATCCAAGCAATTACAATTGTGCTTAAATCAAATAGATCATATCCAATAGTGGTTCTTCCACTTGGAGACAATAAAATTTATATATTAAGTAAGAGTTGCCATTTGTACCGTGTTCCCGTTCTGCTTCCCGCATAGATGAATGTCTCGGAAAATTAAATATTCAGTTATCCAAAGTGTAACCGCTGTTTCAAAGAAAACTTGGAGTTGAATATAAGAAAATTCAGCGTTGCCTACACAGGCTATAGTTGTCGTTATTTAGGCTATTTATGGCCAATCAAATGGAAGCTAACTACTGGAATTAAGTTGGTGAAATTGAGTAGTACTGTAGTACTAATAAAGTTCAGTAGTTGGCAGAGATTGGCAGTTATGAGAAGATTACAACTAATTTCCTAAGCATAGTAAATTACCTGTTTGTATACAGGTAACAAATTGTTATCCACTTGCCTTTGATTTTCAGTTGTATCTTTGAGTTTTAATTTATTATGTTCCTTCCCTAGGACCATCTGTGGTCATATTATTTTAAGTATTCATCACCGTTCAGTGCCTTGGAATATTAGTATTGCTAGACGATACTGTCTGTTATGGAACTTGGACACTGAAATCCAATGTTATGGTCAGGTTGTTCTAGGGTCTTATTGTTTTCTCACCGGCTGAATATCTGCTGTTTAGGCAAATTGCATTGATTTGTATTACCAGTTCAGTTAATTCCTATGAGAATTTTTCAATAACTAAGGTAATTATTGCCTTTGATATTGAATAATTATGGGTATTTTAGTGTACCATTTTTATTGTAAAATACAATGGTACACTAAAATAGCCATAAAATTGATGTAGTCAGACAATATTGACAATAAGACTTGTCACCGACGCTATCTCCCTCTAGAATGGAGTGTCTTGTTTCGTATCAGTTGCCCTGCTTCTAGGGTTGCGTTATAGTCAGATAGTGTGATACTGTCTGTTGACATTTAGATTTCGCGTTGTATTGCCCTAACTAGAAAGATAATTGTACGGAAAATATTTCCAACAGAATGACACACCGTTCGAGAGAGGTCATCGTTGTCTCTGGATGCGGGGATTTAAGATGATATGTAGTTCTATTAAATATTCTCAAATTTTATCAAACTACTTTTGGTATTGATATTTCAATGACGGCACCGTTGTCCGCGTTGATGTTAAATTGTAAACGATTTTATTGGCCGCGTAGTTACGTAAAGGCGGATGAACTAATAGAGATTGGATATCGTCATTGAAGTTTTAAGTAGTATGGGGGGTGGGGCATCGGGAAATTGTATTTTTATATTTTAATTTTTTATATGAATTGATAATTTGTAGATAATTATTTAACTAACTGCCGTTGGCCGGTATTAATTAACATAGGGAAGGGGGTCAGAAATTCAGTTTGGATTTTAATAATTGAGGTTTGGATTTTTTTTATTTGAGAGAAGTAAGGAAAGGAAGTTAGCCAGTCCGTCTAACAAGTAATAATTAAGAAATTAAATGTAAATTTTATAGTATCAGTAGGATAATTTAGAAATTGTAGTATCATCTGTTTGCTTGTAAGACCTTTTGAATTTGCAGAGCGAGTCATTTGTGTATTGTGTTAGCCGACAAAAGATTCTAGAGGTATTTGTGTTGCGTTTGTGTGACCACCATTTTTAATCTTGCCTATGGCAATTAAACTGTGATATTGAGAAATTATTTTATTCAGGAAATATTTTGTTATGTCTGAGGCACTGAGGCACTTTCGAACTAGAATGATAGGCCTAGAGCCATGTGAATATTGTACTTACATTTTGTAAAAAATCACTTTATTTACGCGTATGTAATTTTGGCTCATTTAATTGCTTACCATATTACTTATATTTAAAATTTAATTCACCTTAAATGTTGGTTCAATTCTTTGCTTACCATATTTAATTATCGTATTTGTTTTACAAGTAAGCACATCGATTTGGTTTATTTCATTCCTAAACAGATTTAAGTAACGCATATGTTTAAAGATAAATAACATTATTGCAGTAAGAGGTTTATTGCTGTCTTTAGCACGTACTTATTATTTAGCACGCGTTTGTGGATACCTTGTGATTCCATTTTCATTTGAAGACATTTAGTAGTAATTGTGTACAATTTTAGATTATTATGCGATGTCTTCAAGTGCTGATTTCTTAATATTTTATAAAGTTGGTTATTATTATATTATTATTCCTCAATTATAATTGTGTGCACCATCCCCTCCCTAGTTTCATCCCCTATTTATCAGAGGTTTAAGTACGATCCCTGGTGTCCATTTAAAACACGAGAGGCGCCTCATTCCATGTCAAGCTAGAGCCGATCACACAGAAGAATACAGAAACCAGATGTAGCCGCGGAACGACAACTTTCAGTGGTACATTGGGCATTCCCTCAGAAGGTCTGTTACAAAATAAATTTAGTTTCTATAGTACTTCCACATAAGGATCGTATTACTTCATATTATTCGAGCCTTCCATTGCCGGCATTGAGAACGCTCACTTTTTTATTATATGTCAAAAGGTGCACAAACGGAACAAATGGTGCACCCACTATTTTCAACCGCCGCCCCTCGTCCCAGGTAGTTCATAGTACGTTGCACCACAATTCAGTGAGATTTGTGCTTGTGCTAATTTCTTCGCAGTTTTCTCCCGCTTGATGTTTTTTAAAACAAAGGTTAAAATACATACATATAATGTATATAAAATATCTATTTAACCCTCAAACGCTTAAACCTATTTCATATCTCTTATGAGATTATGAATAACTACATTTACGTCGTATATTTTTAACTATTTCATGTTTTTGTATGGGTTGATAATCGTTTTTAAGTACTTTCAAAACAAACCGCACTAAGTAGAATATTCAAAACAAGAAAATTAGATAAATTTAACAAACAGTTTAATTTTTAATATAATTGCTTAAATTTTTTTAGAATCCTTCCGAATGGCGGGCAAGTAAACGCATTGCAAAATTGATTGTAATATTTTCTGCACTTAGTGCAATTCAAATTTTTCAATTATTTATAGTGGCCGAAACATTACACGACACCATGACTACCAAAAACATAAGAAGGCCAATCATGGAGCAGCAACTTCTTATAATGCCACGCAATACTTTTGCAAAATAGAATTTGGTGGAGGGGAACGACAGTTTGCACTGCCTGAAGCAGTATTTTCATTACAGTTGAGCAGAATCAGTTATTTAAATCTATGAACTGCACGTCAAAATTGATCAAAATATTTATCGAGAAAACATTTTCTTAAACTGAGGCAATAGTCAAAAATGTGATAACACCCTATATAATCTCAATTCTTAAAATCAAATTAGAACATAGACGCTATATTACCAATGACGCAGATGCTTCAAACCACAAAGATTGAAACCACCATACTTTCGTTTGATAGAGCGCAACGTTTCGGTGTCATCCTTATTTTACTTGTGACCGATACGGGTATACTGGTGACCCATATAGGCCAATTTTGAGAAGCCTCCTTACGTTTCCAAAAACTCTATTGTTAAAACTCACTAGGCACTTATTACGAGTATTTTGCAGGTATTATTAGAACATTGTTGTCTAAAATTGAATTGGTTCACAATACATTAAAATTTGTAAAGGGGCTGACATTAGAAATAGAAACCATTAATAGGTTCTGTCACATTCATAGAAAAACGAGATTAAATGAATTTTGAAATCGATTAAACCTCACCAACAAAACAATTTACAAATAGTTAACGTACAAGAAGGGTTTTCGTCTTCACCTTTTTATTTTCCTTCTTAAAAATAAATTAGATCTTAAATTACGGTTCGACGACAGTGAACCTAGTTTAAAAAAAATATTTAATTAATTATTTGAAAATAAAATGATTTTCTGTTTTATTTGATTTATTGTTTAATTAAATTTTATTTAAGTTTCTTGCTAAAGAACTTAATATGTGGTTTAAATAGATTGCACAATATAAAACAATTTATTCAATTATATTTAATTAATTAGTTCAATCACAAAATAATTACGTTACTTTAATTAGTAAACAAATTATATTATGGGTTTCCAGCACACAAGAAAACTTTAGATCTGAATTAATTAATTTTATAAAGCTATCTTTTCTAATATAAAATAAAATGATTATTTCAATTATGTAAATAATGTTGATTTTTAATTGATTAAATTATTTAATATACTACAACTTTGTTATAAGAATAAGAATACTCTAATAAGTAACTACGTTACATGTTAACACTACTAAGATCTATATAAAAATATTGTGAAATGATTTCCAATTTAAATAAGCAGCATCTTTGGCTAGCGAGTGAAAATTAAATCTATCATGGCGGCGTACTATATCTACTAATGTAACTTCGTAGTGATTCACATGTTCGTGTAATAGTTTTCACACGTATCTTCATTAAAATATTATTCACTAAAACTACTTAAGTATTGTAATACCTTAGACAATTAAAATAGAAATATCCCATTACAACGTGCATACCTAATTCTTAACGTACTTATATGGGCATAATGTTTAGAGGGCTCGTGTAGCGACTTGGCACTGATTTATTTGGGGATTATAATTCGCATGGCGACTTTGAACTAAAATACGTTAAATTCCTTCGCGTGGCGATATGGGACAAGGCGAGTTGGGAAGATACCAAATGAACAGGCCGAACTTTGGGTTCACTTCTTTCAAACACAAGCATCAATATTTCACATATTGAAAGAGAGAATAGTACAATTGTTGAACTTGCCAAAGAAACTGATAATCTGGTTTTTTAATTTAAAGAAAGAATTGATTTTACATTTATAGCACCTTGTTTAAACACAATTTTAATACAAATATTATAACTTATGGGGAAAACGATTTAAAGACATTACTCATTTTAAATGGATTATTTTGAAACGTGAAGTAGATTAGAACAACGAAGAAGAAACAATAGTTTTGATGAAGAAATATTTGCCGGAAAACAAATATCTATTACTGGAAAATTAATTAATCAAAGTATTTGTCCAATAGCTGATACAATACATTATACCATATGTATATACAGCGAATAATTCAAAATATAAAATCTTAATATATGAAAACTTACATACAATCAACGTTTAAATAGAAAGTTTTAAAAATTAGTTTTATAGACATTCAAAGCGTAACGGTTGAGTATCGGATTCGTAGTTCGATACAATGAGACCATGCGCCTATATTTGGAACAAGGAAAGGTGTTGGTAACAGCAAATACCTATGCTAGAAACACGTGTCCACCTTGTCTCAATTTTTGCAACTAATTCTTATAATATTCTTTTCATCACAATTTTCGAAATTAACACATACCATGCGCCTATATTTGGAACAAGGAAAGGTGTTGATAACAGCAAATACCTATGCTAGAAACACGTGTCCTCCTTGTCTCAATTTTTGCAACTAATTCTTATAATATTCTTTTCGTCACAATTTTCGAAATTAACACATACTTACATAAAAATTCATCTTACCGCGTAAAGGTAAGTACTACTTACATTGTTCAATTAATTAATCGACAAAATTTCGTACTTGATAGGATATGTAAACTTTGAAAAACGAACACCCAGCGATAAAAGTTGCGTTCAGATTTTCAATCATTTTAACGAGAACTATATTCCTTATGTTCATATAGGAAAAGTGGCGGAAATCGTGTGTTGTTTACCTGAAGCCAATGTGGGTACCGAAAGAGTGTTTTCAATTATAAATAATTTGTGGACAGCAGATACATCGCAGTTCAAGATTGTTACCTTTAAGGATAAAGGTATAGCGAAGACTTCGAAGGCAATGGCACTTAAAAATTTATGCTTCAACTATATATTTTTATTTTTATGTATTTCATTATGTGTTTTTTTTTAAATACTACCTTCCCCCCCCCCCTCCTCCTTCTCCTAAATAAATGTCCTGGTTTGTACCGCAGAAAAAATGTTATGCTAGTTTAAGCCATCATGAGAAAGTCAAAAACCATAAATCGATTTAAAAACAAAGTCAAAGATATACAACTCAATAAAACACAAAAAGAGAAACAAGCTTGAATAGATCATTAATTTACATCTAAAGTAATCTCAGACGTAAAGAAAAGAATTAACTTTTATTACTTAATAGGAATAATAAGATTGATTTAATTTTTTAGGTTAAACATAAAATAACAAAGTTTAAAATATAACTGAGCAAGTGATTATAATACAATTTTCATAATAATTTCAGTTAAACGTAATAAGTATAAAACACATAGTACATATCAAATAAAAGCATCATAGTTTCACATTAAATGCACGACATCTCATAATATTTAATCCCTCGCCAATGCATCTATAATGAGACAGAGCATTATCATCAACGTGATTATCTGATCCTGAAATGCTTCAGGACAAGAAATTCCTTTGGATGTGCGTTATTATATAATTCCTCTTTATATGTTTAAACAGTGTGCGGCCACAAATACACCCCGACGTCGATAATAACAAATAAAGGCAATCAAATCTCTTCAATATTAGTTTACAGTATTTTCGTTACGAGAAATACTGTTCATCGGCTAATAAAATAGCGATTATTGCAATCGGATTACCATTATCCTTCTCAATTATTCTGGCAGTACACGATGACGCAATCGCGCCCATCCTGATTGCTCAGACTAATTATGTATACTATACGACGTTTGCCGCATCTACTGTTTAAAGCAGTGTTCTGAAACATTTGCAAATTATAATTGTCAACCCAATATAGTTTGTTTCAGCTTTTATCAACATTAAAAAGATGCATCTCAATTCATAAAATCAAACCTATCCGCTATTTTCTCTCTCCGCAAGATGGAAATACATCTATATAAAATTTTGGTAAAATAATTGGTAAAATGACCATTAGTATTTCTCTAATGTCAAAGGCAACAACTTTTGGTAACGGGAAAATATGTTCGCGGGTTGCCAAAACATATTCTCAAGGCAAAGTTTTCAATTTGATTAAACACATATATTTTAATTAATAGTGTTTAGATATAGATAAATATTAAATTCAATTTTTTTTATAAGAAATACTTATGAGAGATTTTTAGTGGATTTATTAAATTTGGCGTCCTTAGTGACCTGGGAAGTTTACAATGCCCTGAGCTGTTTCATTTTACTGGTATATAATTAGTGTTTCCAATTATCGGACATTAATGATATCCAGATATCGAATACAGAAAGTTCCAAATATTTGGATAAATCCGGATTACGGATATCCGGATAACAGATAAGAAATTGAAGATAATAGATTGAATCCAATATTCATGGTCTCTTATAACACATTTATTTAATTTAAGTAATTTAATTATATACATTAATAATTCATAAAATAATAGAAAAAATTATATAATTTAAATTTATTTTATTTTTAAAAAGGCGTATTTTAAAACAATAATTGCATGGAAAGTTTCAGAATTCAAGCTAGTTCTAATTTTTGTCCTAGTCAGACCCGCAATTGAAAAAACGCGCTCTGTTACAGTAGATGTTGGTTTTACTGTCAGAAGTATATGAAATAATATATTTAAATAATCTGTCCTTGTTATTGTGTTTGTTAGAATCATGAAATTTTTTTTTTAACAATGTAGTAATAACGTTGCTCAGCTCTTCAACATGGGTAATTGAAGAAATTGCCGCTTCCAGTTGTTGCTGTACAGAATTTGCAGCGTCTTGACTTTCAAACACACTTTCACTTGCGATTTCTTCTACTACTTCCTCCACGTTATTGTGCTCAGTACTGTTATTGTCACAAGAACCAGATACATGAATCCTTTTAAAAATATCTACTGCCAAAGCAATGGCGGCAGCTTTAAAGTATAATCAAAATATTTAGTGCAATGTGGAATATTGCCTGTTTCTAAGAAGATTATTAATGTCATATGGATTGTATCTCGACGTTCATCCCTTCGTATTTTTTATCTGTTTCGATAAATTTTTACTTCATTTGTAACTCATCTAGGCGTAAAATAAATTTATAAACATCTTCAGCGATCAAAAGGGTAGCTGAATTTTTACTTAATTCATTTATTGCTGTTTCTAGCGGTGATAGGACATCTAACAGTTGTTTTAAAATTTATTTATTTACGTTTTATTTACAGGATCCTTTATTTGAAGGAATCGTTTGAGCATGGTTATCAATGAATTCCACCGAGCAATGTCTTGCCCTCTTATTCATTAACATATCCCTGTAAACTGTAGTTTTTGATTGAAGAGGATTTTATCATTCTTATAAATCTTCTAAGGTTTTTTATATCTTCTTGAAACTCTTCGGTGAAATCTAGGATTTCGATGATTTCTTCTGGTTCACAGATTATGTTAGCATCTTCAAAATTATGTGTACTTATGTAGATGTAATTATTAATGTTTTGAGAGATTCATCTGTTATATCTTCGTTAACATCATCATTGTCTGTTATTTCTTCCTTTTCTTCAAAAAATTTTGATTGTTGTTTTTTATACAGTACATCGGTTATTGCTAAAACGTAGTTATGGCAAAGTTGAGATGTGACGTCCAAAATCCTTCCATACTTGACCATAACGGCGGCTGGTATTAATTCCAAATTCTTCCAATATAGTTTTATTTGTTCTGTATTACATGTACCTTGCATGTGAACAAAGGGCGTGAAGTGTAACAGTGAGGTATCTATCAGTCCACTCGTCTACTGTTTCTGAAAATTTAACGGTTTTTTCTTTATTTTATTGATAATACTAACTCTCGTCTCGTTTTTTTTTCATTTCTTGCAGTTCGTTAAAGTTGAAGGACTTTTAGGCATGTCGAAGCCTTCACTTCTAACGTATCCATTAATTATTTGTAATTTCAGTATAGAATTCATTGAAAAACCATCCTCTGCTACACATCGCGATAAAATTTCCTCCAATGTTTTAGTTTCAAGAAAGTTTTTTATACTATTGTCAGCATCAGTACTTTTAAATATATTAGAAGTTCATGGTACGTTTCGTTCACAACTTATCTCAAATGAATTTGTAGTAGTAGCAGATATGTTAGAAGAATTTATGTAAATCTTATGAATATTTAAATGATTAATAAGTGGGGTCGTAGATCATCATTTACATTCTAGTTGTTTACTGCAATGCTTATAGAAAGCAATGTCTCTACTTTTTTTCATTTCTCATAAAATGATTCCAAACTTCGGATCGTTTTGACATTGGTACAATTTTTTAAGTGTTTATTGATAATAAATGTATGAGCAATAAATAGTTAATATTTACTTTTATGTTATCTCTTTGTAATATATACAGTGAAAGCTCTCCTTGCGGACAGCTCTAATAAGCGGGCACATTTTCTGGCACCAAATTTTTGTCCATAATTCTCTACATTAATTAAGTTCCAATAAGTGTGCGCTCTTATAAACATACGCGGACACTATAATTCGATACAAACTGAATGAAAAATCTCTCTTCAGCGGACGGGTAATCTTCTCTAATAAACGGACTGATTGGCGTAAATACAATGACATGATCAGGTTAAAGTTGTTTTTTTTTTTTTGAGTAATAAGTGGGGAAACCTTCAAAAGGCGCCGGATCCCAGTGCATCCGACAGTGTGGGGTTTTTACCCAAGAAACCTTCAAAAGGCGCCGGATCCCCGTGCAT